>ML170216.1:75018-196437 GCA_004355085.1 Rickenella mellea | reverse complement strand
GTGGAATCTGAGAGGAATTCCTAGGGAATCTGAGGAATTCCCAAGGAATCCATGAGGATTCCTCAAGGAAATCAGGGGGAGTGTCATATACACGAACTGCCCACGGGCGATTATATGGAACGTAGACCGGACACGCGGTTAGGTGGTACGTCATCCATGTATCTGCTCTTCCCCAATTCTGTCTAATTCGATTCTGGTCAATAGATCATTCCGATTCCGATTCAGACGACAGGCTCATTCCACGCACTTCAACTGAGAGAAGGACAAGGAACAAATGGCGTCACCCAAAGCTCACGGGCTACCGCATCATTATTATATCACTCACAGCAATATTCGGCATCTCCAAAGCAATCTTATCGTACAATGGCCAATCCGTGGCGCCCAACTCGTTAGAGTTGATATTCGGTGTTGTTTGTTCCATCGCGTACGTGCTGTAGTCCACTTTCCTCCTCCACTGACATCGGCTTAAATTTTCACCGATTTGTGTGTGTGCTAGATTGTATTGGCTCGGCCTGTATGAGAAACGTCCTCCGCCGTCCCTTCGCTGGATGTTCAAACGCAACCATTCACCCTACTTGTCCAAATTGCTCTATCTTCCCCTTTACACCAGTGCGTACCCAATCAAAGCCAATGCTTCGCACTCCAGCCATCTTAGAAACTCACCTCCCCTTTTACATAGCCGGCATCCTCGCGGTGATGATGATCCTTCTTGGAATAATCTCGCTAATATTTCCGTCGATTGCCACTCCTATGGAACGGTACCTGTATTTTCTTGGTTTGGCTTTGACTGTTAGCTTGGTGGTGTATGTGTATGGAGTTTTTTGTATTTATTGCTGTATTTGGATCGTGAGAGGTGTTAGGTGGTTGTTTGTTCGTAGTGGTTAGTTCCGTTGAAAAATACAGACATCCACATGAATATTACATATTAATTGATAGGGGCGGCGGTAACCAATGGAAAATAACTGGAGAGATTGTCCCACGAATATGAGTAGTGGGTATTGGGGGTAGGAGTGCAGCGCAGTGCTCCAGGAACAGAGACAAACATACGACAGACTGATCCGTGATTCAAAAATCTATCTGTAATCATTCGTATCATAGATGGCGTAAGTATTTCAATTTTTCATGTCATGCATAAGTAGGAATCAGATGAGCGCTGGTCCAGTGTTGATACTGTTATTGCAAAACAGCCTCAGTCTATAATTTACGATTGTAATGAGCTATTTCACTGGTAATCATAGCCACTTGGAGGGACATATAATGCCTTATTGGTGTTTGAGATAGTACCTGCCAATGAGCAGGGTTCAGCACTTTGGAAACCTTAGGAAGAATTTACGTCGGAGTTTGTTTGGTTCAAACGGCTGGCACAAATATCTCCTTCTGATCACACATCGCCACTTCCCGTTACACCCAGGACCTACCTACAGCTCAAACACGACGAGGCTGAATAACTTGCTCTTGTAGAGACTTTAGAATTTACAATTTGAAGTGTTGCCTACGACATTAAATATATCCTACATTCGCACGATACTTCTTCCTTCGTGGGTCATGCTACTGGACGAGCACGTTCCACCAAAAAAATCACTAGAAATCAAAACAGCATACCACTGCAAGGTGGTCAGATAATCACATTCACTGAAGTAAAGGCACTTACGCAATCCCAGCGGTTTGCAGAGTCCTATGAGTTCATATATCTTCAGCAATGAATATTATAGCTAAATCAATTACGCACGAAATGAATCCGCAGGCCATAGCTGAGAAGCCGATCCGTACAATGACCTTTCCGCGAGAAGGAGCAAGTGCGCTGAGTACGCCGATTTGGATGGCCAAGGAACCAAGGTTCGCGAACCCGCAGAGAGCGTACGATGCAATGGTGAATGCTCGTTGAGTCAGCAGAACTTCGCCACTTTGGATGGCATGCAGATCTACACACTATTTTTTCGGATACCTCGGAACATGACCCGAAAGTACATACCCAAATATGCAACGAATTCATTGGCAATGAGCTTTGTGGATAAGAGTTGCGATACTCCTAGGATCTCGGCGCGAGGAACTCCTAGGAAGAACGTGATGGGATAAAACAAGTAGCCTAGAACTAATTGTAAGGTGAGCGCGTGAATGCCGAATCCCTTCCCAATCCATGTCAGCAAACCGTTGGTCGCAGCTACCAGGGACAGTATCGTCAAAACATTTGCTCTGTGAAAAACATAAACAAGGTACGATACATAACATATTTGAGAAGCACACATTATCTGCCCAGCTATAATCAGACCAAACGTAGCCCCTTTGCTGAAGGCATGAAGTGCGTTCGCCGGTGGGTTCTTGTCTTCGCCGCGGTCCACAACGACGCGTCCGCGAGTGACAGGCTCCTCAAGTTCAGGGACGCGCATCTTGCTGATTGCCATGGAAGCAGGGATAGACATCACCGACGATGTGATGAGATTCTGGGCAGGGACACCGAGAGCGATATACGCTCCAAGCACGGAGCCTGCGATCGTCGAGAAACCTGTATCCAAACCCAGGGAATAATTACATTCACATAATTAATTTCAGCCTCAGGATAAATTGAGCGTACCGGAAGTCATTGTGAGATGAAGCTCGGATTCAGTCATGATATCGACGTACGGCCGCACCAAACAAGCACTCTCGCCTTGTCCGACCCACGGAGATGCGGCAGCGACGACGGCTTCAGCACCAGAAACGTTCATGATTTTGAAAAAGAACCAAGCAAATCGTTTGATGATCCACTGCATCACCCCAAGCTACAGCCACGTTCTTTCAGTTGGGGTATTGATTCAAAGAAAAAAAAATCGAATAACTCACGTAGTACATCATCTGCACGAAAGCGATGAAGAAAATTATGGTTCCTAACTAATAAAACTGCTTTCAGACGTATTCGTTGATAGGCCCAGAAAACTGACCGTATTGACAAAGAACCAATGCTTTTGGGTGGTTTCGGCGTCGAAAAAGAATCCACTTCCGGCAAGAGACGAGTTGAGAAAGTCGTTGGCAAGCGTCGCTATCCATTTGAAGAGCGAGAATCCAGCGCCAGATTTAAGAACGAACAATGCTATGGCTTGCTGTAAAAATAGACCAACAATCACCGTTGGCCAAGGGATCGCAGATCTGTTACGCGACGTAGCCCAGAATCCAAATTGGAAGACGAGAAGTCCAAGAACGGAGATGGCTCGGTCTCCATATCTCGTATTCTAAATATGAGTGAGGAAGACGAAAAATCACGATCGATAATGACGTACGCCACTGAGCTTAAAACCGAATGCGGAGCCAAAAATGATCGCAAGAAGAGCCATCCACCCGAGCGTCATGCGAACAGTGTATGGCAAGCGATACCATGGCTCCTGCACCAACAGTATCCACACAGCGGAGATAGGTCGAGAAATGAAGTGGCTGGGTATGAAACGAAACGCAATGACTCTGCATGGAGCGTTACAAAAATTAAAGCCAATACGCAAATGCATGACGGACACAGACATACAGGATGAAAAACCAGGCAAATATTGTTTGTACGATCCTATATAGGATAATGTTATCGCAAAGTGATGGGACGAGAAACAAACAAACCATCGATGACGAGTTGCTTGGAGGACAGTGGCAGAGATCCACCAGCCAAGTATGACCAAGGCGACACACATGAGGTAGAACGGACGCATGCGTTGATAAGAGGAAAGGCCGCCAGTTTTGCCATTTTCCGCCTCATCCTCCTCATACTTCGCGTCAATGTCCGACTGGTTCTTCTCGGTGGCGGAAGTATCTGGAGGGGTCTTCGCTTTGAGATCGCTCGAGGTGGGTGGCTCTCCTGGCGCGGGCATAGCTGCGGGGGCAACATCGATTTTGCGGTTGAACATGGCTGAACTGTTAGCCCAGTCCTCGGAGGGTGTCTTCTCCTTCAGTATTTATGACCCCAAGGTTTTCGTTATCTGAATGGTGCGAATTCAATGGTCCATACCTCTCTCCGCCAAAGGGCAAGATCCCAAGTTTAGTGTGATCATGCACCGTAGTGTGCGAGTAATATTCCGCCAAAAATGGCTAGGGAGGTGATTTCGGGGTGTTGTACGTATACCCTAGACGCTGGGTGATGGGAAGCAATGCAATGGCGCCACGTGCGGCTTCCGTGGCTGATATGTGTCCATTTTCTTAGTGGGATCCCGAGAATTGAACGGATAACTTGAGTGTTTAAGGCTGAGAACAATGAGAGCATAGGGGAATAATAGGTGGTGTTATATAAGAATATCCAATAACGGTGAGAAACAAGGAGGCGGGCAGAGTGCAAGACAATGCTACTTCAGCAGGATTAAAAAGAAGTCAATCCAGCGTCTAACGAAGAGGTCATGAGGCCGAGTCTGTTACGGAATTCTAAAAACTCACGGTGGTCTGGAACGCTCGAACAGTGACGGTAAGATGGAGGCACAGAGCTTGATGATGATGAGGGTGAGAGTTAGATGGTGCCGTAAGTATTGCAAGAGGAGGAGAGGAAACAAATGTCACTTCCTTTCTGTCAGCGGAGAGAATAGATAAGAAATCCAGGAACATTTGCTTTCGAGAACCCTGGTATGGCCGGAGCAAAGGAACCAGGAAGGGAGGTTGTAAAACTCATCGTGTGAAATCGTCTGGAATGCGCATTTGCGACGTCGCCAAAGGTAAGCACAAGAGCCACGAATTAGGGTTTGAAGGACGTAGACCATCTTGCTGATGAAGCAAATGTTCAGGAGAGTGGGTAAAATGTTGATATTGAGATGACCACCGACTCGGAGCTGATCGGGTGACATTGAAACGGATTTCCGAGCGAGATGAGAAAAAGGAGGGACGGTGCATGGCTACGTGAAAGACAGCTGGATCCTCCACCTCAGATGAGGTGCCTACGTCCCCGAGTTGTTTGATGGTAATAGCATTGCGTTCCAACGATGACTGTAAGATATTGCCTGCAACAGTAATAAAACATCTTGAAGATCCTATACACCAGCACGGGTATCATTCATTTGCGTATTCGTCGTCAAAAGGCGTTGGAGTCGTCGAAGATGGTTGGCTGAGAGGCGCGTGGGAAACTGTAAAATGATTCGAAGCCCGCTTAACGTGCCGCGTTGCCGAACGTTTTGTGCATGGTCACTGTAATTCAACCTTTCACTGTTAAGTTAACGTTGTTACCTATCCTAACAACCGTAATCCTTGGAGTCTTGGACTGAGCGGAGAGCTCAACCGGATCTGTCAAACCCAAAACTGGATGATGCGGAGGCTGTGCGACACAACGGTTATGAGGCCGATGCAGTGCATCGCACTCCTCTCGAAGTTACACAACAGGATGCCTGCTTCTTCTTCGCAAAATTTCATGGGTATCACGACTTCTGGCACTCTTTCGAACGGGAATGATGTCGCGATCGAACTGGGTGGCTCGGCGAAAGAATCTTTCCACCCTCGCGTCGATTCGGACCATGAGCCATTGCTTCATCCTGGGGCAGACTCAGATCCAGCAGAAAAATGGGACCACCCGAAGCTTAGCGGATATCGTGCAATCTTTATAACGCTCAGTGCAGGCTTTGGGACCTCGAAAGCTATCCGTGCTTCAATGGGTCATTCAATTGCGCCAACCGCACTTGAATGCATCTTTGTGGTCGTTTGCACTGTAGGGTACGCTTTCCATTGTTCAGACGTCTTTGATTGTCGCATTTGATGACAAGAATCCAAGTTTGTATTGGCTAGGACTCTATGAGGCAAGTTGCCCACGCAAGATGCACTGGCTCTTTAAGACTGAGTATTGGACATATGTGGCGTTTACCAACACCATGCTCTGTGCAGCGTTGATAGGTAAGACTGCGATTTATATTTTATTACCATGCTAAGTTGTTTTAAAGGCTTGCTTGCATACCTTGGTACAATGTTCACGTCCATTCTCACACCAGACTTCGATCAAGAAGGCTCCGAACCCGTCACGAATGCCTTTTGGTGGCTCCTTTACACGTCTCTCGGTGCCGTTGCCTTTTTAATTGCTTTCCCGTTCCTATTGTGTTGCTATAAGATTTCCCGCTTGGATCACTGCCCCGTAATGGGGCCGAAAGGAGAGGAGGATGAGGGATATCTCGACCAGGATGCACATGGAGACAGCAGCGCTGTAGATCATCAGCCAACAATACAGCTCCCACCGATCAAAGGGCGTCCTGGACGTCACGGTCCTGAACACTCCGTACATCTTCCGTCGATCTGATGTAGTGGATTTCCGATGTGACCCATTCCGTGGCTTGCCTGCACGCACAATTTCGGACCCTCTTGTCTTCATACATTTGACCACCACAGTAACTCTTGTTTCATCCGGACGTTTTCTGTGAATGTTCGGCGAGATATGCAACTAGTTACACCACCATTACATCTCCGTAGCATTTGCTCCGACTAATTCCTCAATCGTCAATAAGGGCTGTCCCAGATCCCGAGTAGAGTTTGTATTCCTTTGCATCTCATCCTTTTTTTCCCAATGATGTACAACAAAATCTCCCCATATTCTGCATTTTCTTCAGAAAATCACGCTCCTTTTGAACCTGTCCCACCGACGATTCTTTCGCCCTCTTCAGCCCACCATTTATCGACTGCTTCATCCACGTCGCACAACAAGGACTCGATTTCTTTCTGCTCATCGGCACCAGGAGTGTCATTAACCACCGCGTACGTACGAAGAGGAGCAAACCCGCCATCCAAATCCTTCTCGACATGCTTAATCGCATCTTCTCCCTTCATGACACGCCTGGCCTGGTCTCACATCCTTGCTCGGAACTCCGCGTACATGGCAGCGTCGTGCGGTGCCGGCGGGATCTGGAGGAGCTGCTTGGACATCCGGGAGATGGCCTGAGCTGCACTGGCGAGGCGGTGACGGATGCTTTGATACGTTTTTAAGAAGACGGGCAATTGGTCTTGCGATGAAAGATGCGAGAGGATGTTCCCCAGGGCAGCGGCGTCTTCGATAGCCATTACGGTTCCTAGAGCGCGATGTGGCTGGTCATCAATCAGGCGTAAACATCCAATGGATGTGGGAAGAACGCACGAGTATGGGATGGCACGCGTCGCCGAGGAGGGTAACTCGTCCGCGCGGCTGCACCCAAGTTTCCAGCGGATTGCGATCCACCAGGCGCCACGTCAACGGAGTTTTGATCTGGGCGATAATCTTTTGGACACTGTGGAACTGTCATTAGGAGACTGGATCCCGCGCGACTGGTTAAGTGGGGTCACCCACCGAGGCTCAAACCCGGAAAATTCCAGCATCATCTTCTTCGCATCACTTACGGCGGTCCACGACTCAACAGATTCGTCGTCTTGATGGACTAGCACCAGATTCAGCTCCTTCTTTGCGCGCTGTACGGTTCATTCATACATAAGATCTTGAGTGGGAAAAGGAAAGACCGGCATCACTCACAACTTCGTACGCAACCACATGTTGAGTTCCAGATAGCCATCCATTGGTGTCCGACGCGCGAAAGAAGGCCATCAGCTCCAGATCTTTCGCGATGAAAACTGTCGAGATCACAGCGCGGTACGCTGAGTCGCCGGTTGCGATTGGACACTCGGGATGACCTATGACGATATTGCGAACGATGCTCTTCAGACCATCCGCTCCGATGACCAAATCTCCCTTCACCACCTCTCCACTTGCGAGCGTTACACTTGGTAGTTCCGGATCGACGCCAACAACGGTCGAATTAAGGCGCACAGTTACGCTTTCTTGCTTCGTCGCAATCTCAGCGAGCACCGCGTGCAAGTCCGCGTCAAGTAAGGCGCGCCGAACATCTTCCTCGTGCCTGCACCCCAACGCATGTATCCCAACAACGCTCCGTCGTCTCATCGACGAAACGTGAAGCCTTCAGGTTCTACACTCACTGCGTCGAGTTGAGTGCGGAAACCCTAACGGTTCAAGAGGCGAACAGCGTTAGGAGAAAATTGCGTGCTTGCTCCAATTTCTCCGAGCTCGTGATTCGAGGAGCGTGATCGTGTGTCCTGCGCTAGCAAGAGTGTAAGCATCAGCTAGCGCACCGATGCCACACCCAACGATTATGACGTGGAGTCGATGCGAAGCCTTACGGCCACCGAAGAGCTGCGATCGCATAGAGACTTACTTTAGCAGATTGTACACTCAGTTTTTCGTCGAGACACATATAATGAACCCCAGGCGATCATGCTGGCTGCAGACCGAACAGTGTGGAAGATTTCGAAAGACCTGGTGCAGTGTTTCCTCGTGGTAAAGGAGTACTTTTACAGACGCTCGTGCAACGTGTCAACCACGTGGCGTTCCTGAATCCTCACGCTCATACCACCAGTGCAATTGCTGTCTGACGAAGTGCTCCCCAAATCATCCAAGCAGGTTCTATCAAACCATCACGTCCATTGCTCACATCGTCTTTCAGTCAGTAAATCCAAATTCCAATCCGTCAGGTCAGGAACACCGTCTAAACAGTTTTTGTCGGAAAGAATTCTGACTGCATCGGGTGGAAATTTCCAGGTGTTACTGCCACGAGGGTGCCATTCAATTTGCAAGTTTGTTCGATTGAGAATGAACTAGTCTATTCCATTAGGGTCGCCGAATGTGCGAACTACATGCCGGTCTGAATCCGCCGATAAAAGATTGCGATTAGGATTACAAAATGGGCGCTTAGATGGCTGATTGCGCCTACATATACAGTACCCGCATGTCGTCTTTGAATGGATACCCCACATTGCTCACAAGATGTCAGCATCGACTCCGTCACCGGAGGTTAAAGTACCACACCTGTACGGTGGACGGGTCGCCTCGCATCGTCTACACGTCATCATCATCGGCGGCGGCATCGGTGGTCTGAGTGCGGCATACACTCTCGCCAGTGCAGGACACACCATCACGCTTCTGGAATCTGCGTCTGTGCTGGCCGAGGTCGGCGCAGGGGTCCACATCTCACCCAATGCTACGCGTTTACTATTTCGCTGGGGTCTCCGCGAGAAACTCGCAGCCGTGGTTTCTCCTATGGAAGGATTCACCTTTCGTCGCGGTCGAGATGGCGCAGTGCTGGGATATACTCGATTCGGATCCTTGATCGAAACGAAGCACGGTTCACCATATTGTACAGTTCATCGCGTCGATTTGCACGCCATGCTCGCAGAAATCGCGACAACACATGAAAACGTTACCATCCGTCTTAACTCCACAGTGGTTGGTGTCGATCCGGAGAAACCGACGGTGACTCTGGCAGACGGCTCCGTAGTGAAAGGCGATTTGGTGGTCGGTGCTGATGGGTTGAAAAGTATGGTGCGTGATGTCGTGGTAGGAAGACCGGATCGTCCGAACCCAACTGGAGACGGGGCGTATCGTGCTGTGATTCCAACCGATGTTATGGAAAATGATCTTGAATTGGTACCATTCCTCGACACCCCAGATACAACTGTGTGGTTGGCGGAATCTCGACATGTTGTTTCCTACTGCGTCGTGAGTTCCGTAATGCATATATCGCACCATCGGTGCTTGCACTGATAACTTTAATAACTTGTAAAGCGTGGAAGGAAAGAATTCAATCTCGTGTTCACCCGTCCAGATGATGGTGCCATAGAGTCGTGGAGAGCAGAGGGTAAGGTCGATGATATGATGGAGGAATACGCTGGTTTTGAACCTCGGTCCGTCTCCTTCATGTTTGCATCATAATCGTTTTGAATGTGAGCATACCCTAGAGTGATAAAGCTTATCTCTCAAATCAAAAATCCCCTCCGTTGGCGCCTGGTAGACCGTGAGCCATTGGAGACGTGGGTACACCCAGACGGACGCGTCGTCCTTCTTGGAGATGCTTGTCATCCCATGCTGGTGCGTTGTCTCCTTCATTTCTATCTGCATTGGTCTGGAATTTAACTTCTATTTCTCCCACCGGAAAGCCGTACCGTGCCCAAGGTGCAACAATGGCTCTTGAAGATGCCGCTGTTCTCGGCAACGTCCTCTCACACCTCCCTTCCCTTTCCCTCCTCCACCCCTTCATGGATGCGTACCAAAAGCTTCGACACTCACGAACAAGCGCCACACAACTCGCCTCGCGTCAAGCGAAGCAAGTTTTCCACATTCCGGAGGGTCCCAAACAAGTCGCACGCGATGCTAACCTGAGAGAAAGACTGCGCGACCAAGCCAGGCAGGTTATTAGTCAAGATGGGAATTTGGATGCACTGCGACATTTGGAGAAAGATTTAGATGGTGGATTCGACGGGCTTCTTTCAGAGACCGTGGAGAGTGAGGATGAGAAGAAGGCAGCCGACAATCATTGGGCTGATGAACAGAAGAATATTGAACAATATTCGTACGACGCGGATGAGGCTGTGGATCGGTGGTGGGCTGAGGAAGGCGAAGCCCTTAGCCATGCGGTCAGCGGCAATTGATTTTATAGCCAAAGGGAGGTTTACCGCAGCGCGGCGTCGAAGGCATTCCCCTGTAATTGAAATGTTCTTTGTCGTGTATGTTCAATAGACCTTCGATAGACATGGCAGAGCCTCTATGAATGTGGGGAGCCACTTTTTAACGAGAACAACTTCTATCCACCATTAAAAGTGGTGAAAAAACCTCCTGAAGCGATGGCAGCGGATGAGATCAGATGTCTTCCTCCGTGAGCAAGGAAAAACAAACCCAATTATGCTGTTATCCTGGCAACGACACCTAAATATATGCCACATTTATTACAAGTCAGAAAATCGATATTATCAAAATGCGAAAATGTCCAGTGGTCGTACCATGATTATCGCATTATATGTCGTCGTCCGAGGAGAGTAACCTACAGTAACTTGAATGGCTCACTGTCGGACACCTGCGTGAGTGACCTTTGGTTCAGTTCTCGCAGATGCAAATGTGAGGGTTTCATGGGCCGCAGTCCACGCCGCGCTTTGCCTTGTGACTATAATCGACATCGAAGGTACTCAACATGAAGTTGTCACCTTCGGATTAGTTGATGCACGCAAACGTCTTGAAGCAACGTACAGACATGCAGACAAATATCCAGGCTGTTGCCTCGCTATTTCCGCCGTCGCAATTCCTGTATCTTTGGTTGCCTCTCTGCCTCCCTCTACGGATACCAAGGTGAAAATATTAACACTTGCACGGGCGGTACGCGCAGAGTAAAAGGCTCAAGCGCCTCTGCATGCTCTTCTCGGAGTGTTTCGTCGGAGACAATCATGAACTATTTCGAGGCAAACTGAACGCTGAGTTAGCGGAGATGATGCTCAGCTCGCCGCCGCCACCTTGGCACGGAATAACCCACTCAAGCGACGGCCGCGGAAGTAAATATCTCCGGGAAACGTACCCAGAAAATGGAAGATCCAACGTCATCACAATTGACCACTTTTTTCTGAGCGTAAATACCACAGACCCTGCCCCGTCAGTCTTCAAAATTAGCTTTACCGTCTTCTAAAACTGAGGCTGTTCTTTACTTCATTGCAGGGCTTTCCGGCGTGCAGAATGGAAGGGCAGGATCATGTTAAGTGCAGATTACAACCAACTGGCAGTAGAATGGACGGTAGTCAAGAGATGGTTGAAGCTGTGGGCCGAATTTGTTCTGAGCGTCACTGATTGATGGCTTGGCGCCACGTAGGAAATGATAAGTGCCATCCGAAGTCCATTCTCACCTCCAACCTCTTATATTTCACGACGAGATCAAAATGATGATCCCCCTTGTCCCTGCAATTGCAAGGTTTCGCGCATCAATTCGATCATTCCGATCTGCAACTTGGTAACTGTTGATGTCGGCATCAGCATCCGTGCTGCGCCAACGCGCCAACACGATGGGTTCCTCTGATTCTGATCCGGGACAATGCGGCAACTCAAGTGTCGTACACGTGTATATGCATGTTCTGGATTTGGAGCTCACACCGATCCCACACAACTACAAAAAATTGACCTTTCGTTTCCACACACACAGAGTGTTCCGCTAACGTGTGTAAGTTATGCTCCTTGAAACATGGGACTGTGGGTGCAGATGAAGCAAATTCATCCGGTTGCTTATGCACTCCTGGAAGCTTCCACTAAAGTTTACTGTAAATGCTGGTGATCAGATCTGACGAGTTCACCGCTCAGGGTTACCTCTTACCGATGATCGTGAATACCTGCCGTCTTCTTATCTTACGATTTTAGCGCAGCAGATGGAAGCGCGTGTGAGTGAACCAACAACTGCTAGCGCAAGTTCTATCCCACTGATTTACTGATTTATAGGCATTCCGATATTGCACTGCGAAACAGTGAGCTCTATGCCCTCTTCAGACCCAAAACCGTGCTTGCGCTACGATCGCTACAAGTGGCGTAGAGATGACACTCATCCTGGGAGGTACAAACGCCAAACGTATGGAGGCGAAATCTTTGCGGATGCGCACAATTCTGGCAGGCAAGGCGAGATGACGCTCTTCATCGGTGTGTACGCCACGCTTTCCGCACGTCTCACAAGCCAGGAACTCCATCGTGTGCTTCGCCGTGCATGGATTTCGCTTCGTTGGGACGTGCCAACTATTGCAGCACAAACCATGCACGACGAGAACGCGTGGATCTCGTACGATGTCGCGGAGACAAGGCATGAAGTGGAGAAATGGGCGGAACATACAGTCTTGCTTCGTGAGGACGTAGCGAATCTCGATGAGTTGAGGTATGAGGTTGGTCAAGGTATTATGCCTCCGGACGACCTGGTCCCTCAGACATACCTCTACCTCGCGCCATCGTCACCGACAACCTTCGGCGTACTGATGCACACTTCACATATTCCTTTCGATGGCTCCTCTCTGAAGATCCTCATTTCCAGGCTGTTCGAGCATCTGGCAAAGTACATCTCCGATTCCCACTATGAGGAAATCCAAAATGCGAAGATGCGATGGGGTCATGAGCATTCAAATCTACTTCCTGCTACAGTGGATATTCTGCGAAAGGGAGAACCTGCTCAAGTCGATGAAGATGGTAGAACGATCGTGAACGCGATTGCTGAGGAACCGCTCGATGGACCTGCGTACACCGAAACACTAGCGAAGATAATGCGTGATCTTGCGAGATACGCACCTGTTAGTATTCCACCTTACGTTCTGAGTGCGTCAGCTAATATGCCATTTCCTGTGGCAGAAAAAGCACACATTCAAGACCTTCATCGAACCACCTTATGATCCCTTGACAATGGAACCCAAGACACGCCGCGCGACTCATACGTTTACACTTGAAGAATCTAACAAAATTATCCTCACTGCACGGGCTGAGAACTTGACTGTCAACCATCTACGTCAGTACTCCAAAACTGTCTCGGTATGCGAATTCACCTTTCTTCCTTCGAAAATCCAGTGCATGCCGCCATGTGTCTCTTACCAATCCTGGACAACCCACCGGATGAAAAATCCGAGGCTTTCGTCTTTATTCTAGGGGTCGTAGATTGTCGTCACCGGCTTGAAAGGGTTTACCAAGGGGCAGACAGCTATCCGGGCTATTGCATTGGTTCTTCTCCTATCGCCATTCCCGTCTCAATTGCCACATCTTTGCCATCATCCACAGGGATGAGTGATAAAGTACTGGCGATCGCACGCGTCGTTCGCAAACAGTACAAAGAGCAGACATCGCTTCCCGCATTGCTTGGGGTGTGTTCCAAATTTATAGAAACTCTCCTCAGCTTCCCGAAAACGCCACCTTTCCGCGGACCGGTATTTGTTGGCGATGGGCGTGGAAACAAATACCTTCGCGAGTCGTACCCGGAGACAGATCACGTCAAAGTCATTGAGATTACCGACTTTTTCATCGGTATGAACAAGTCACAACCTGGCCCGTGAGTGGATTTGTTTGTCTCTGACGGTTATGAGAATGATTTCACATGCTGGATTCATTTTAGTGCATTCCGCGCGACTGAATGGAAGGGCCGAATTATGTTGAGCGCAGACTATAACGAGGTAGCGGTGGAGAGGAGCGTGGTGGAAAGATGGGTAAAGATGTGGGCAGAATTCGTGCTGAGCGTCACCGAGTAGTATATCCATTGTTTATGCATGATATAGATATTATAGAAAGCAATCCGACGTCTCCATTAAATATTTTAGTCGCTCACTATTCTCTTCAGATTTTCGTCCAAATGTCTTCTTTCGGAGACCGCGTGCGTGAATGGCAGGTACCTTGTCTATCGGCGAAACGATGGATAGCCTTGGTAGGAGCCACATTGGAGCCCGTCACAATTGCCGAGGTGCCGGTCATTTTTGGACTCCGACAATATAATCACATGAACTCCGCTGGAGTTCGATGAAGCCTACGACCGAGCTTTAAGCTTGTCAAAATTGCCATACACGCCAACTCATGAGAGTGACGGAAGTTTAGCTACCACCGTATCGACGTACGCCGGCCAGTTGGCGATTGGATAAGGCAAGATCTCGATATCCGAAGGAAAACCAGATAACTCAATTTGGGCCGCCCGTCAAGGCTCCACCAATGCTGAGAGTGAGGGTATTATGACCGGTATGTGAAACGAGACCATTCTCATTGCGGGGTCTCTCATTTGCTCCTTCCACGCAGACAGTTCAGCTCGATCTCGCTATCAACGCGCTCATCATCCCCATCCGTCGTCAAACCTTGATCACCCAAAGTTAACAGGCTATCGCATCTTAGTCGTCACCCTGACAGGAACATTTGGGTTCGCAAAGGCGATCTCAACGTACATGGGTGGTTCGACTTTGCCCAATACGTTCGATTGGGTATACGGTGTCGTTTGTACTATCGGGTGTGTGCCTATCCTTTCTTCATTGCTATCGTTCACACAGTTTAAACTCGAGCAGACTGTACTGGCTAGGCTTGTACGAAGATGATCCTCCACCGTCAATATCCTGGTTGTTCATGATCGATTACTCTCCACGCCTTACTTCAAAGAACTTACAAATAGTTCTGGTCCTGATAAGTACATCACTTTACTGTAGCTATGTGACACGTTGTTCAAGTATCCCTGCCCACAGTGTTTGCCATATTTGGAATGATGTTCCTCTTCGCGATTATCGCCATTTGTCTACCATCCCTCTCGGCACAGCTTGAGGCACATCTTCCAACAGACATAGTGCAATACCTCTGTGTGGCTCTATCTATAATGGTGTTGTCATTCACCCTTTTCTGATGCAATCATCACATGCCCGTGCCTCCCCCGCGAATAACCCACCATCGACTTCGCAGTCCTTCTGGGAAATGTTGGATAGTTGTGCAGCCCCAGCCGCGAGCGTCGCAGGGATCGATGACAGAATTGGGAAATTGTTCGTCAAAATCTCCATCAGGTTACAATGTGACAGCATTCTCCGTTCAGGGGCACTCCAACGTATGCGTTAGGACACGATAGGAGGGTGATCTGCCTTCCGCATGGCATCAAAATGGATCCAATGAGCAGGCTTGCAACAGCACCTGGGAGAGGAAGGCGTGATGGGCTTATATCTGAACAGATGTCGAAACGAACGCACGCACGTGCACACAAATCATTTCTACAGTTCGGTGTGTAATTTATTGCGGAGTCTCCAGCTGCATGCGGTACAGCTGAATCACACGACGTCTAGTTCCCGACGTTTGCTCAAACGCGAGAGTAATGTGCAAAATATCGACCCAAATGGATAGGCTCACCGCCATGCTCAACGCGGATCAAAGCCTACCCTAGTCCGAGATCGACTTGAGCATTCAAGTTCGTCCACAATTCAACTTACAGTTAACGAGTCGAATTCTGCTTTTCCAAAAGTGACAGGGATGCGAAAATACGGTACACAATCGATGACGTTACGTTGGGAGTAAGTTGATATGGTATTCGGCACGGTTCCAGCTCTCAAACTTCAAACTGGTAGGAGGATTGGTTTGGAATCCCATAGAGGAACTCGTCCAGGAGTTCCACTGGTTGAAGTTTTACAATTGAATTTATGTACCCATAGACATGGCAAATATACAGGAGTGAAAATATCCTAGAAGAACGAGCCGCTTTTGTGCTACACGGCGTATGCTAATTTTGTTCAGTTGCCTATCACTAGACAATACGTTAGAAGAAGACTCAACACGCACACACCCCATGAGAGCTTACGAGCTAACCTTGAATTTGAGGAGGTTGTATGATCTTGAATGTGAATCTATCAGATTCCAAGATGAGCGTAATTGCGACGGAGCCACAAAAATGAAAGTCTGCCCCTCATACGATTGATGATGAAAAGACAAAGTAAGTAGGAGTTGGGGAGTTGTCCATTCTCTGGGGTTTCCGTAAATGGAAGAGCGCAGCAGTCATAGACGGAGATCATGGGTAAAACACAAATGTAATCGAGAGATACGCCAGGATTTCAAACATGAACGGAAGGACTGGATAAAACGGGATGAGGGCAATTGCTAAGCCACAGTTGATTCAAGTTGTGGGCTGCTACTTGTCCATAGCAAGTTTTATCGCCAGCAGATTCCGTACGTCGTTGGCGCCATCGACATTGATGATGGATGACAAGAAAATGGCATGATGGTCGGATATAAGAGATCAGGAGCATGAACGGAGCCAGGGGGGACTACAAGGACACTCTCCAGTAACCGAACATCGAATATCAGGGATCGGGAGAGGTTCCTGCCGCTCACCAGGCTCCGTACTTTGCAGATCGCTGTAGATCGCAAACATCGGCGTTGAAGGGAAGGTGTGAAAGGAATCAATAATCGCACCATACACGGGCTCGAACGGAATCGCTTGGTAGCGTGAGCCGCGTCAACACGCTCTTCCATAGCAACCCCATAAGTCGTTACAGAACATTAGCCTGTTCGCAACCGAACTCAAGCGGATTCCGTGCGTTGTAGATCCCGTGCAATCGTGACGATAGATACCGCCAATGGAGAAGAGAGGAGAAACCAGCCAAGTCAATGCAATCAGAACACGAACGGAGTAGGGTATTGCCCAAGAATATAATCCTCGGAGATCGCGCTTGACGTATAGTATTTGGCATTAAGCGCCGGCAGGGATTGTCGAACGAGAATCACCCAACTCCGTACATTGTAGATCGCGACTGATCGCGGTGATCGTACTTGTAGATGGTTTGTGCAAAGTCGAGAAAGGTTGAACAATAGAAAGGGACCAGGTCTAACAGCAAAGACATAGAGGAATACTGATCGAGTGGCCAGAATTACTTGCCAATCCGAAGTCGTTGAAACCGTCATCGAGTGGTGATCCGCGAGGATCTCACCACAACATGCTGCTCTGTGCATTACTGGTTGTGTTACCAGATGGAGGCTGTATCCTCGAGAAGGGCGATAGGGAAACTAGTTCGTGCTGCGCGTTGTAGATAAGATTTCAGGCTGATGGGAACGACAAGTGAAAGTGAAAGCCTTCGGATTGTGGTTGTGGAGGAGTGGTTTGTAAGTTAGTTGCAAAGACAAAGAGCGAGATGATTAGGTACCTATCATAATGACGTCACGTCCATTGTGCGAGTGTAAAAAAATGCGCAGAACAAATATTTTTTCACAGGCTCTGCCATATGCTGTAAATACATCCTATGAATACAAGGCGCTATTACAAGAATTGCGATGAATCAATGCCGGGAAACATGGTAACGATCAGGCTCCGTGCGTAGCAGCCCATGTCTGTTGCAATGATCAAATCGGAGATCAGTGAAAGGTCAAGCAACCTGTCCTAGAGAAAAAAAAAGTGACCTGATGACACAGTAAGCGTTCGTAAAGAATGACGAGAGTACTGAACAGAGTCGCGGATCGGTTTTGCGCTACACTTGAACGGAGGAGATTTAACTCCCGAGGACGCTCAGAAAATTTGACGACCAGCCACGGGTCTATGTGGGCACATCGACAAAGTGAGCGGGTAAACGTCGATCGTCGACTCCGTACGCCGTAGATCTCCACCGATCGCAACTAATGATGAAGTGAAATGAGCGAATTCTATCGAGATCAGCATAGATCACGGTAAACGGTGGTCACTAGCCGTCATTTCAAATCAGGCTATTTCTGAAGGAATGTCACCGGCATTACGCAGGAAAAACCAGAGCGTAGACCTGGCGGGAACCATCGTACTGTGTAGATTCCTGCTGATCACGAACTTGAGAGGAAATAAATAGAGAAGGACTGGAAGCGCGAGACCCGCCATTGATCGACTCGAGAACGGAGGTCGATACGTCACTTAAAGTGGAGCCAGTCCGCTGCCGTCGGCGATGTGTAAGTCAACATGAGGAATCGGATTGGCTAGTCCACCTTGACATCTCGGGCTCCGTACAGTGAGAATCGTTAGATGGCGACGATCAGCCGGTGAGGGGAGAGGGGAGGTTAAAGCAGATTTATGATTTCGAGATAACCTGGATTCGGAGTACGAACGGACGCTTGGTTGGAGGCTGGGGAGCAAGTTGACCCATAGACAATCAATAGGTCATTCCATGGATGTGGCAACTCGTTCGCTCCCCGAAAGACTCCGTTCGTCGTAGAGATCAGGGTCTCGGTTCCAGTGGGGGGATGGCGGGGAGCTGCCGGAGCCTGAGACAATACCAGTGATTTATGATGGCGGTCAATTGATGTGTAAGGCATCAAGTAGATGGCGGACTCAAGGTACTCCGTAGGTCGCAGATCGTCATTGATCGTGAACATCGATAGTCAGGTAATGAGGGAAGTGGATCATTGGTGCACCAGAGAGATAGAACTCGATCCCATGGATATAGCCGGTCTGTCGCACGGAGCGCATCGAGGCAAAAACCCATCCTCAAGCCAATGCGCAATGCAATGAACGACTCCACTTTTGTGCTTGAGGACTTTAGTTGACTACAACGCTCCGTACGAACTTGGCGATACCAGCTGATGGAGTCGATCCAAAGAGATATGAGTGAAGTCTCAGAGTGACCATCGGGGCGGTCGAAAGAAACTCACACTCGACGTGCAACACCCCACGTAAGATTGTGAGAAGGCCAACGCGTGTTGCGAGACTCCGTACACGTAGATCGCAGCAGATCACACACATCGGTGGTGAAGAGCAGGGTGACGCGCAGTCATGATCGCAAAATACATGGGGAATAACGCTTGGACGGAATCATGGCATGAGAACAACAGCCCACAGGCTCTTCCAAAAATCTATCCGGAGTTGCAGAGATTTGGGCCTGTTCACTCCCAGCTGCAGCGGATTCCGTGCATTGTAGATCCCATGCAATCGTGACAATCGATGGAGGTGGAGATAAGAGATCGGTAAAGATGATTGATCCGTTTGCAACCATAAAACGAACGGAGCTAGATATAGATGCTGCATTTAACCCCCAGACGACCCATGCCTGGTGTGCAGCCCATGACTTGAACTGGCAGCTGGGAGTGTTGTGCGACAGTCAACTAACTCCGTACGTCGTAGATCGCGACAGATCGCGGTGATCGCATACGCGGGGATGTATGGTTCGAAGTTGAGAAAACGGAAAGAGGCCAGGTATCCACCAGCAGACAAAACAGAGCGAGAAATTGCAAAGATGTTACTCCCAATCCTTGATCGACGAGATGCTCGTCATGGGGGGTTCGAGAGGAGCTCGCTGTATCATGTAATTCTGTGTGTTGCCAATCACGATGCTAGATGGTGCAGCGATAAGTGCTGCATCAGGAACCTGCAGATGCAATAGCACGAGAACACGACGTACTCTTAATGGAATGTATTGAAGTAACCATGGTCATCACCATGGTCGGCGTCCCACCCATCCACGATACGGAAAACAGACCTTGCCGTCCTGTTGGTATCCCTTTCTCGATGATAGTGGATTGTTGAATCCCTTAGTTTCCTGGAGGCGTCCATGGTGGTTGGGATAAAGCTCGAACACGCGTATTTCATTACGTACTGATCGCAATGACGTCATCATCGTTGTTCCGTTGAGTCGACGACGACAAGATTGCATTGAAGACGTCTATTGTACATTATAATAAATACATGCTATGAATGAGAAAATTTCATTGCAAGAATAGAGTGGATCTTTGGAAAGCGTTGCGGATCGGTTTTGCACTACTTGTGAACGGAGCAGATATGTAACTCAAGAAGCCGCTCAGAATAATCGACGACCAGTCACGGTTTATATCGAGAAAGTGAGCGGCTGAATAGGGACCGTCAACTCCGTTCGCCGTAGGTCTCAACGGATCGCGACGCATGTGCTGGGGGGGTGAAGTAAACAGAGTGTTGTTTGTCAAGATCAGCATGGATCACGACGAACGGCGGTCACTAGCCGTCATTTCAAATCAGGTCATTTCTGAGGTAATGACACTGACATCACCTAGGAAAAAACAGAGCGTAGACGTGGCGAGAACTATCGTACTGTGTAGATTCCTGCTGATCAAGCAAATGAATAGAGAAGAACTGGAAGCGCGAGTCCCACCATTGATCGACTTGAGAACGGAGGTCGATACATCACTAAAAGTGGAGCCAGTCCGCTGCCTTCGGCGATATGCAAGTCAACATGAGAAATCGGATTGGCTAGTCCACCTTGGCATGTCGGGCTCCGTACAGTGAGGATCGTTAGATGGTGACGATAACCCGGTGAGGGGACAAGGGAGGTTAAAGGATCTCGAGATAGCTGGATTCGGAGTACGAAAAGACACGTATTTGAAGTTCGAGAGCAAGTCGACCCACAGACGGCCAATAGGTCATTCCATGGATGGGGCAACTCGTTCACTCCCCGACAGACTTCGTTCGTCGCAGAGATCAGGTTCTCGGTTCCCTTGGGGGGATGGCAAACGGGAGTCTGAGATACTACCAAGGATTATGACGGCGGTCAAATGAGCCACACCAGATCCAGCTAGATTCACACTCGATGTGTAGGACATCAAGTCGATGGCGGACGTAATCCGCGTTCGAGGGCCTCCGTACGACGCAGATCGCAAGTGATCGTGACCATCGATAGGCTGTATGGAGGGAAGTGGATCGTTGGTGAAACACAGAGAGAGAGATAGAACTCAATCCGCCGGATATAGTCTGTCTATCGAACGGAGCGCTGCCAATAAAGAAAGCGCTCTCAAGCCAAGTCGCGGTGTAGTGAACGACCCCACTTCTGTGCTTGAGGAGGATTTCAGTTGACTTCAATGCTCCGTATGGACTTGGCGATAGCAGCTGATGGAGTCGATCCAAAAAGAAATGAGTGAAGTCGAAAGTTGCACGAAACGACAATCTGAGCGATTAGCGGGCGAACGGAACATGCACTATGTAAGACTCCACAAGGTCCATGCTCGATGTACGAGCCGGCGATTAGATCGTGCGGAGGTAAAACAGCATCGAGGTGTCCGTACGTCGTAGATCGCAGCTGATCGTCGTGGTCGCGAACAAAGAGGAAAGAAAGACCAAAGGAACCATTACGTCTTCGTCATGACGTCATCGTCCAGTGGCAGTTGTATAGGATATTTTCGTCTCGGTCAGTCCATATGTTATGATATATGATATAAGAAGGCATAAACAAAATACAGGAGATAGTGAGCGATGTGCCTGGATTAGTGGAACGTAACAGCGGCACATCAACTCAGACGAATCATTTTCCACCCATCTAACTTACATAGGGTGGGTCATGAGCACTGTACAAAAGGGTTCGTCAGAGGCGCTGTCTTCAAACTGGTTGACAACGGGTCGGGGTGGAATGAAACAATCTAACCACCAAGTGGACGATCACTGAAAATGACCCATCGACTTCATGCGTTCTTGATATCCGTTTGCAATGGCAAAAATTGTTGAAAAACTGATATGGGACCAAACATACTCCGTCTTTGACTTCGACCGGAAATATCGTAATGTAGACGCTTCCCGAATCTCCGTATGGTTTGGATCACGAAGAGGAACCCCCTAGATAAATATCTGCATGAGCGAGATCGGCCAATATTTTGAACACTGTTAAACGGAAACCTTGCCATACCTTGATAACCAACGCGCCATAGATGTGTACAGCACCAAGTGGATATGTTTGGCTAGTCAACCTGGGCCGAATCGGCTCCGTACATTGTGGGTCATGAAGGATGGCGAAGGACTGCGGGTTGGGGTGAAAAAAGAACATTAAGCTGATATATGATCACGAAGTACCCTGAATTCGACGCATGAACGGAATCTTACGGCCAAATAGCACGAAGCAGGCCAACCTGCACCTGACCTTCGGGTCAGTGCACGGAAACCATGCTCCTTCAGCTGCAACAGGTTCCGTGCTTCGTAGATATCAGGTTTTCCGGGCGAAAGTAGCAAGGTGAGAATCAGGAGAAAGTTGAGGTCCGTCCAGGGATCAACGGACGAACGGAGTCATCGATGCGCCAGCCCTATCTCTGCCCGATCTACAGCCGACGTGACGGTCGATAAATAGATGCAGAGAACCTCCCAGACAGTCAACACACTCCGTATGTCACTGATCACAACAGATCGCCGCAGTCTTCAAAAAGCAGCGAGATGAACATAGGAAAATGCCAGAACCCGAACAACAGCACGTCGCCACCACCCTCAGATGAAGCATCTGTTTCGGAAACCCAAGTCTCAAACGAACTTTTGATTGCCGAAATGGCATCATGTGTGCGGTTGAGAGGATGGTGTCCCATTCGCCTGCTCCGTGAAGTGTGGATTGTGGCTGATTGTATCGATTACTTGTGATTTTTGAAGATGAGATCTAGAGGCGGCAGCTGAATAGACAAGGGAGATTGGCCACGGACCAGCATGAACGGAGTCCGAAGATCTCTCCACGGGTCTGCTCCAGTCCATTCCCGCCTGGAGCGCATGACATCAAGTACCAGTGGATGAGGAACCGGGAAGTAGGCGTCAAAGGACTCCGTATGTCGTGCATTGCAACACATCGTGGCCATCGTAAGCGAGGAGAATGAACAATTGATGAAGGAAATCACCAGAGCGCGGAGGACCATCCTCCACCGGACTAAGCGTATCTAGCGCTATACATGTCTCAGGTCAGTCCAATTGGCGGCATTAAACATCGAGTGAAGGGCCGAGAGTATAAGCATGCGCAAATGAGCTCAGTGCAGAGTAGATCGTCGTTGATCTGGTCGATCGGTGCCGATCGCGACAGAGTTCTTGGTCCATGTACTGAAGGATAGAATACAGGGAGGTGTTGCATCACGTTATAGGCATCGACGAGCGCAGGCCGAACGGAGGTGAAGTAACGCCCCTGACGGTAGCATCGGTACTCAGCATGCACAGATACCAAGTAAAAGAAATGAAGTCTGAAGAGGTGGCAACTCCGTACGGTATATGGCTAGTCCTCGATTTCCGATCGCACAGATGTGGAAGTAGAGGCAACGAAGACGTTTAATGACGAGAACCAGGCAGCCGAGGATACTGTGCCAGAATTTAATTTGCACAGGGACTTGTGCTTGGTGGATCCGATAAGTCCGTTTGAAAGTGGTAACGGCGCTAGGGTCCTAGTGCGCGCAGGATTTCATGTCGAGAAACACACCAAGATCTGCTGGATCCCGGTGATCGTAGAGAATGACCGGTGAAATAGTCAAAGTGAATAGAGAGCTGCTACAAGAAGGATGTAATCATTGACGATTTGGTGATGGATCTCTGAAGACAATAGAAAACTCACCAAGAATGAACACAGGAGCACAGTTTTCGAGTGATCCATTTCCACCGTTCGATAAGATCGCGAATCGATCGAAGCTCTCTGAGAGCAAGAGTGAACAACTTGCAGATGGTACTGAGTACAGTAGTACAGTGATTAGCCGCTTCCATCCGTAAATCGTGAAAGTGGTCAATCGAACTCATATTATATCACAGGTTGCTATAGTTGCTGTCCAGATTCAGATGTTCCTGACGAGACCAAGAGTGTCGGAATATGGCTGTAGACAGAAGGCTCTGCGCGACTGAGTGTCATTTATCCAGCTGGTCGGGTTTGATTGCACATGGCTCGAAGGCGAAGAGACCAGATGTGTCATGCGAAGGACGAGGTCGTGGTTCAGACTTGAAGCAAAAAAAATGCAGGAGGATGACACGTTGCAATTACGTCATTGCATGCCTTCATGCGATCATGTTGAGTGCTGGCACTGAGTACGGTATTTAAATGATATATTTGTTTCGAAACAATTCCATCCTTGGTTCATTTGCGCTGAACGAGATGACGGATCCTCAACAAGATGTTATACAGATTTCGATTTGGAAATCAAATTTCGGGAGTGGTGAAGATGAGGTCTAAACCGAGATAGTTATGCAGAGACTACGTCCATTGTTGCAACGTTCTCGGACTGTAATGCTGGAGGAAAATAAGCCATTTAAGGATCTGTATTAGCTCAATTATTGACGTTTCAATAATTAGGCCATGTCAACTGGCGCTCAGTGGTTGCATGTTGCAGATCGCAACAGATTAGTGACTCCCATAAATCGATGTTGGTGAGAAAAGCGGAAAGAGATGAGACAAGATTTCGGCTGATCGGTCTGATCGTCGACCAGGAAGACATGAGTAACGGAGAAAAGAATAGAGGTGAAATCAATGCAGATCGCCAAAGCGCACCATCACCCAGAGAAACGGAGCCAAGCATTTTAAGAAAAAAAAAAAAATTCCGCTCAAATCTTTTCAAAGATGTTTTACGAGACACCAAGTGAATAGCATGCGGATAATTTTTTCAAAATCTGAGCTCCATATGTTGTGGTTCGCGGTGCATTGGTCGGATTATCGAGAAGCGAAAGAATTCTGGAGGTAAATATCTGACTGAACGAACGCAACTCGCATCGCTGTCGATCGCAGGTGAACAGACGTCATCCGGGGATGAAAACGCCGAAGATACTGTCAGAGAGCAGCCTGGATGGGCTTGGATCGGTCAAAGAATGGGTACATCTTGATATCGCAACCAATCACGGTGGTCAAATGACAAGTGAAGTCAAGTGGAAGAAAAGAGCAAAAATTCAATTAAATTTGTCTCACCAACTTTTATGAAAGGCTTCATTCATCCTGACTCAAGGACGATGTGACTGGTTGGCAAGTAGACCGACCCAGACCGTTGGGCGAGGATACGGACGAGACATCGACGCCGAGTCATCTCTGAAGAAGCGAGCAAGCGTGATCAAAAGGGTTCATTCCACAGGATTTAGCTGGTCCCTCAAGAGGGTTGAGACGTTCCTGCTGTTCAGTTTGTGCATCTAAAGCTGGAACTGGGATGGGGGAGCAACGTAGGAACCCAAATTGGTAAAATTTTCAAACTCCGCAATGACTCAACTTTTACGTCCCACGCTGCAATGTCTCGTTCGACCATGCCTGTCGACATGGACGACTTAGACGATCAGATTTCTCAACTTCGAAAACCTAAGTGGGCTAACTTACGCGGCCTTGTTTCTTGCGCAGAGACTCGCTTATCGAAGCCTAATTGCATCTCAATCTCATGCTTGGGATACGGCTCCAGCAACATCGCTTACAGACTCACCTTTTCCGATCAGTCGGCTGTTGCGGCAACGATCTCAAAGCAGGATGAAGAGGACTTTAATCCCTCAGCCAAACAATCTGAAATCGCAACTATGTTCTTCGTTCGCGACTCTGGCTTGTACCCCGACATTCCCGTTCCTCGTGTCCATGCGTGGGATGTAACGTTCACCAATCCAGCTGGAGCGCCGTACGTCTTCATGGATTATGTGGTTCGGAAGAAGTTGGATAAATTGACTGGAAACGATATTCTCAAGGGTTTGGATTCCATGACTAACGAAGAGCAGATGTCTGTAGTGAAGGCATTGGCTTCGATTCAGGCTTCCCTTTCCAAACCAGTACCCTTCGATCAAATCGGGAGCTTAACGCGAACTAAGGACGGGAAATTTTCCGTTGGTCCCCTTTACACTTCAGAATCCTCTTTCGGACCATTCAAATCCCTCAATGAATATTGGCGCTCGATGCTCCGTGGACACATTTTGCATGCTTTGGAAGAATGGAGTGCCATCGAGACAGACTGTATCGATGATCCTCCGTTTGTATGGGAATACAAACCCCAGGACTTTTCCGAACAATTCCAATTTCTTTCTGCTCTTGTGCCACATTTCATCCCGCCTCCTCCATATCTTCGCTCGGTGCTTCATCACCCCGACTTTGCGCTTCACAATATTCTCTTTGATCATGAAGATCCCACGAAAATTGTCGGAGTGATTGATTGGGGTGGCGCAAAAATACTGCCTCTTGTACTAACTGCCAAGTTCTCCTACGACCTCCGTTCTTACGCGGACTTCCCCTTCGGTCGCTCGGGTCATCCAGATGAACGGTGGTCCACCGTCCCCCACGATTGGGCATCGTGCGGAAAGCCAAAGCTCAGTTCAATGATCATTTACCGCGGTAATACCTTTAAAAACATGGATACAGGTATTTTCGCACGGGCCAACGTCAAGCGTTACTACTTGAGGCAGTATTTCAGTTCGTGCTATGCGGAATCATTGTTCGATATCCATGGCGACAACGATTTAGCTCGGGCGAGGCTCTTTACCGATGCAGAATACTACCTCAAATTCCACGAAGTTATTTCTAACGGGTTGATGTACTGGCGTTTGCATGACGCGTGGATCAAGGAAACATACTGGCGTTTGCGCTTGGCTGGACATCAGAACGGTGACGTGGTTATTGGACCAAACACGTATGTCAAGTCCGTTCGAGCAAGGTTTTGCGATTTGGGTGTATTTGAAGAGTGTTTCAAAGCCGACTCAAGCAACGGCGCCGCCGGCATCACAAATGAGACTGACGAATTCAGCGTCAGCAGTGTGGAAGGCACTTTTGTCGCAGAACGGAATGAACATCCCACAACGGAGGTGGAGCAGAGTGTCGATGCTCGTGTAGGTCCATGAGTTATCTGGCACATTTTACTATTTTCGTCGAATCTGTTTAAAATCCCACTTACGCGTACAAGATTTCCATAGTACCATGATCGATTCATCTTTGCATATCTCATTCAAACACTATACACTATTGTGAGGCTTTCCAAAGACACCGTTCCACCCAGCTCTGCCCGATTCTCCAATCTCCTTCCGTACTTCTTCATCGCGACATAATCTCACCCGAACCTCACTCACGGACATACGTCTGGCCTCAGTGAATAGATTCATTCATCAATCAGTTTGTTATCGTTCGATTTATGGCAATGTGGTCATTTTCTGTGTGACATGGTGGTATTCATGAATACGTAGGTTAGAGAACCGCGTTCAAAAGTGCAGACGCCAAATTAAACTGTTTTCAAGCAACAAACATGGAAAGAAAAATAACCGCGCACCAGTGGTAATTGTGAACGATATATAATAAGGCCAGAGCTGTCCATATCATCGGAAACTGCGATCACAGTTTGAACAAATCGCCAAGTCGAGCCACTGCAGACGCTGCATTGCCACAAATTCAGCGATTGTTTCCTTTCTTCATGCAGCTCACTGATGGTACGGAAAGAAATGAACAAGTCGGTCATAGATAATGGACAGACAATAAATGAAACATGAAAGGAGGTCATTGAGTATTGGGAGGCTAATGGTATTCGAAGACATCAACCATCGATTTCCATAATGAACGCGTGGAACATGATTGCAATCGGGCCTCTGTATCCAGTCAGCATTCCGGTCCATACACCAGAGCAGTATTGGTGTGAGGGTATTGCTCAAACCATGCCACCCGTGCATGGCAATCGCGTGAAGACGATAACTGAAATTTGAAGTAAGAGAGCGCACGAGATTATCCCACCCAGACAGACGGAGGATAGGTCTGCGTATACGTCGAGTCAATCCACAATTGACAAAGAAGTCAAGTTGGGACATAGTTCGAGTTCAGGCACGCCACAGGACTCCGTGCGCTGCCGGGTGGATGAGACTGATGGAGAAATTCAATGGAATATGAAATAATAGACCGAAAAGACCAGATTATCGCAGGCAGACGGAATTGTGCGGAAGTTTTGTAGTCGAACATCCACAGTTTGACGAGATGGAAGCCAAATGGGGACGTGGCTCGACTTTAGGCGCTCCACATGACTCCGTGCGCTGCGAAATGCGTGAGTCTGATCGAGTCGATTGAAGACGAAAGGAAGAGAAGACAGGTATACGCGTAGATCGCGAAATCATCTCTTTATGCGGAAAGGGACGACGGCCCATTGCCACCTTATTGACTCCCGCCATCATCGTACGAATTGATTTCATCAGACGGAGGCAATAGTGATTGGCAGCAAGTAGCCGCCGTCCGTTGCACGCCGGAGCTGGTCGAGTCGATCTTGCCTGAAGAAGGATATGAGGATACTAGCGTGATCTTCGCGGATCGATGCTCGGTGTCGCCAGAACGGAAGCAAAATCCCTGGTCGAACTCACAAGCCTTGGACGAAAAGGTTCGATTAAGGACTCGGGAGGTCTCTGTTGCCCAATCAAAGCCTCCGTACGTTGCAGACACGGCAACGACTCATTCGCCGTCGCTCAAGGGCATAAATAAACGCTAAATCGTCAACGAGATTCGAGACAGTGTACGCATGCACGGTGCTGTCACCTGGTGCAATCTGACCGATCCATGTTGCACATGCATGTAGAATTGGTAAGAGTTAACATGAGAGAGGTTCCGTGCATTGCAGATCGTGCCCGATCTCGTCGATCTCGTCAGGTAGCAATCGATGGGATTATGGGTTGGTACATGAGCTCCCGTCACGACGAGGCCAGGTAAACACACCAAAGAGATATGGCCAAGATCGCGTGATATTCCAAATTTATATGGCGGTTGTAGCAAATGAGGGAGTGGCGCTAGGGTTCGAAGGGTAGTTGTACTGCGTAAAGATCCCGATGCGGCGCGGTCGTAGTGATGTTGTAGTAGGGCCGAACGAAAGACACGTCGAATTCGCGGATGGGGGTAGCCGAGCAGTACTAGTAAGGGACTACAAACCATCAAGCGTAAGGGCAGTGAGTGTAACAAGAACATGTGGTGAGAACGAAAATACAACACGTTGGTGGTGGGGGAGAGAGAGGGAAGGACTGAAATTCAAAGTGCAACGCTTCAGCCTAAATACTAGAGACCACGAGAAGCAGAAGCCACAGAAATTAATATATCACCGGTCAGAAGCTACGTTATGAGTCCGAGGAGTATGAAAAAGGTTATCGTCATACCAGAAATATCGGGGATCGTCGTCCAAGGAAAAGGAAATGCCAGGCCGTTTGGCCGCCGTTCGTCATTCTCCCCAACAATACTTTGATTTTATTAAATGTTGAAGTTCCCCAGCTCACGGTTCCTCAAATATGTCGACATTCCGGCCGGACTCGCGCCTGTCACTGCATCTTATTAATTTTGCTGTACTGGTATCATATTGGACAACATATTATTAATAATGTAACCATCTGATTCTTATCAGTTTGACACTCAACTCATTTGAGTGCTGTCTGCTTTTGTGCGTAGTAATGGACACGATATTGGAACTGCGTGAGCATAAGGTGGTGAACATCTGCAAGAAACATGTGGATGAAAAACTGGATCATACCGGAAGAATTCTTAATTGTTCGAAAGGGGTCGTAAGATCGAGGAAACGGGACCTTGCAATTGATGATCTACTCCAAGGTTAAAGTTTGTATCAGCGTAAAATGGCAGAGCTCATTAATGAAGTGAGCGAGATCACCATCGAATGTGACTCCAATACGTAATATATCGCAACCATTCTGACAAACATCGAGTGAATAAGAACAAGGAAGAGTGTGTGGCGCGCATGAGCAGCAGCGAACCGACGCATGGACGGAGACAATGTACTTATAGAAGGCACAACTCAAGTTTCCCAAGCGGATGCCTTGCATTTCACAAGGAATCACTTGAGTACTCCTCACGGCATGCCTCCGTGTGGTTTCGATCCTAGCCGACCACAAAATGCACACCACAGAGAAAGGTATGGAGAAGGGAGATCTGCCGTCGACCTAATGACGAACGGAGGCAAATCGACCACTTGCCTTAAGCCAGTCCACCATCGATGGTTATGGCATCGACGGAATCGGATTGACTGATGGACAGTGGTTGAACCACTTCCGTGCTTTTGGCATCGTGGAGAATGGCAATATCGGCATCTGTGGTAGAAAGGAACCTTAAGCGGGGGTAAAGACTCGAGATACCGCGAAATGCGGAGCATGAGCTGGAACCGCAGATATGACCTGCGTAGAGACCACGTCAACCAACAGTGAGCCGGAGGGCGTGTCATGGGTTCGTACGGTTACCATGCGGTTCCGTACTTCGTAGATTCACGGTTTCCCGAAACCACCGTGAAAGTATACCAAGTAAGAATAAGTGCAAATCGAGATCATGGCGGTGATCTATGGATGGACGATCGGAGAATTTGATGGCAGCATTATATCTCCACCACATCTCGTACAGACGGTATGTATGAAGATCAATGAATCGGGAGAACGCCTGTCCATCAACAGACTCCGTGGGTCAGTAATCACAGCAGCTCGCGACGATCTTCAATAATTATAGTGAGCAAGAAGGCAGAAAGCACTGAAACGGTCAAACAACAGTCATAGCACCATAGCAGCAGAACGGAGCAGCCTAATCAGAGGAGAACATCCCAAACAAACCTAAGATCACCGATACGAACGGGAACGCGTGAATGGATGAGAGGGTTCCCATTGGTTGGCCTGCTCCGTACGGTCTAGATCGCAGTTGATCGCGTCGGTATTGGGTGATTTCGAAGGTGTGGTCGAGAATCGATAGTTGAACAGAAAGGCAAGATCGACTATGGTCTGTCGTGAACGGAATCTGTTCTTTTTTGATCAACCTTGGATGCAGTCTATTCCCACTCGAACTACCGGATTACGGTGCCAGTGAGAGATGAGGTGCATGGGTGGAGGTTGAACGGACTCCGTACATCGTGGATCGTAGTAGATCGAGACGATCGCCAACGTTGAGCACGATGAAAGAATGACGAAAAGCACCAGAATGAGAGATCGAGCGAGGTCAGGACGCACATCTTCTACGGAACTGATTGCATGATGATCCTTGATGTCAAATCGCATTGCGGTCGGAACAGAGGAAGCGAGGAAGCTGAATGACACGATCCATGAAACAGGCAATTTAGCATTGGAGTTCTCAGTCGCGCTGAGATGTCATCGATGGATACGGTCGGCGTTGCGAAAGATATACAAACCGTCGTTCTTCAGTGTGCGTGTAGGGATTCTGTCCAAGCGATCGATAAAGCACAGAGTGGCGGCGACGACCCAGATAAAGGTAGTCCATTACGTACATCTGACGTTTTGACAAGTCAGGGATCTCGAACGCGTGTTTGCCACGAGATGGATTACGTACGCTGATGATGTCATTGTGAAGAGCTGTGACAACGTTTCGCACTACCAAATCGATTTGATTATTCATAAAATGAACATATTCCATCCTTATTGCAGGTCAGTGATGATAGCAAACCAACTGTACCCAAATTTCAGCTTCCCCACCTCACATCACCAACTGTCCTATTCACATGCGGATTTCCGCAGATTAAGCTACGCTCTTGTATACTCTCTCAATGTCCCAATCAACGGCAAAAAAATGGCCCCGATTAGCGATGGTTTGCGCAAGAGCAGCGGGTACTGTGGTCATCGGAAAATAGTGGTTTCCAGAACACATCGTGGATCCTACCAGACAGCGTGTGCCATTGCGCATTTACAGTCTGAAAATGTGATAATCAATTTTTTTGAATCCCACCGCTTTGATTTTCATCGCTCAGTGAACTTTTGTTCTGCTTGTGGCCGAAATGGAGGTGACATCGGAGCTGCGTGAGCATAATTTGACTGGAGATGTTGAACACCTACAGAGATGTGTTAATAGAAATATGGGGAGATAAAAGAAAAACTATTCAAGTGAATTCAAGAGATGTGGGATCGAGTCATTGGACTTCGAGGAAAAGGGACCTTGCCATTGAAGTCTCTACAAACGAAAAGTAGGCATCAGCGTGAATTTAATGAGGGGAGAGGGCACACTATTGATTGACTTCTATACGCAGTAGATCACAACCATTCTGACAACCACCAAGTGAATAAGTAGAGGGAAGGGTGTGTGGTATGCACAACGAGCAGCTAAACGACGAATGGACGGAGAGATATCTGCTTGAAGATTAACTCAAATTTCCGAAGCGGATGCCTTTGATTCCACAGGGAATTATCTGAGTAACCCTCAAGACATGTCTCCGTGGGGTTTCGACTTTAGCCGAACAAAAGTAGCACACCACAGAGAACGGATTGGACAAGCGAGATCTGCCAATAATCAACTGATGAACGGAGGCATTGAACGCAACATATTAAGCCAATTCACCACCGATGGGTCTCGCATCGAATGGAATCGGATTGACTAATGGGCTGTAGCTCGACGCCTCCGTGCATTGTAAATCGAGGGGAATGGCGAAGATCTGCGTATGCTGTGAATAAGAACTTAAAGCGGATTACAGGTCTCGAGATACCGCGAAGAGCACGTCAACCAACAGGTGAGCTGTAGGTCACTTCATGGGTTTGAGAGCTTGTTCAACTGCCGAACGGTTCCGCACATCCTCGATTTCAGGTATTGGCGGGGGAGGTAGCAAGTGAAATGAATGTAAGGATCAAGTTTAGATCAGTCTCGTGATCGATGGGCGAACGGAGTAGCGAGAAAGATTGACACCCAATATGAGTGGCAAAAGAACCGATGGGGAGGGCGCTTCAGACTGTCGACATATTCCGTACGTCATTGGTCACAGCAGATCGCAGTGATCATCAACAATGAGAGTATGAAAAAATGAAAACAAAGTACCAGAGATCGAACAACAGCCATACTGCCGTAGCATCAGAACGGAGCAGCCAATACAGTAAGGGCCAATCCCAAACAAACCTACGATCACCGATACGAACGGGAACGCGTGAATGGATGAGAGGATCCCCTTTGGTTGGATTGCTCCGTACGGTCTAGATCGCAGTTGATCGCGTCGGTAATTGGTGATTTCGAAGGTGCGGTGGAGTATCAACAGAGGAACAGAAAGGCGAACAACTGCGGCCGTGCGTGAACGGAGTCTCGCATTTGCATTCCAGAGCCCCCGGCCGAATTCCCACTTGAACCGATGGACCCCAGAGCCAATGGGGAGTGGGGGGCGGGCAGAAATGCGTCGCTAGACTCCGTACACCGTGGATTGCAGCAGATCTCGACGATCGCGAATGAGGAGAACGGAAAATGAGAGATCGAGCGTGACCATGACGCACATTTTCTACCGAACTGAGCGAACGTGGAAGTCATCACGTCGTCTCAGGTTGATTCACCTGTCGATCGGTGGTGGCGAGGGATGAACAGAGAGAAGGGCGATGGACATACGCGCTCAGTACGGTGAAGATCGTCGCAGATCAGTTCGATCAGTGCAGATCACAAAGCGTTCCAGATTAATATACTGAGGGAGTGAAAGGTAAAGACATAAACAGTCCCACGATATCGATATCGAGGGCCGAAGACCGAACGGAGCTTATGAGATCAACGTGCATCTCTTGTAGTGGCAACGATGCTGAGTTGACATCATTGTGTCACGGTGCACAAGAGGGGCGATGTCCCAGGTATGAAGACTCCGTACATCATGTTGCTAGCCATCTTCAATATCAGATCGATGAGTTCCAGGAGCGACAGTGAACGAGGAGAGCCACGAGCCGGTCAATTTGGTGTTGGAGCCTTCGGTTGCGGGCTAAAATTTCGGCGATGGATGCGATAAGTAGTTTTGAAAGCATTCTCTCCGGTCTAGGATCTTGGAGCATGTGTACAGTAACCACCGCGGAGAAGAAGGAAAAAGCAAGAGAAGTCAGAGGTATGGACAGTCCGGTGACGTCATCGGCATCTTGCAGACGAATGCACAATCTGATATTTTATTCGTGTATCGCATGTACGAGAGTTACCTGTTCACATTACTCGAGTATATATCCTTCTATTTAATCTGGACGCAGAATTACCGTACAACCTTCATTCTACCTCAGTTTTGCCTAGCCACCGTGAATTAGACCAGCCAACCATCTAAAACATAATAGAGCCGTGAAACAGACGAAGACCGCAGATGCAGTGCGATCTGTGATGAATCCAATTCGAAAGTGGTACCTCACTATCGATTCATTTTGTTCGGGTCGAGGAAAAGAAATGCAAACCTTGCCTCATCAGTGGATTAGCTGTCTATGTCTGTGCGAACGGTGACCTACCGTACTTAGGACAATGGTGACGATGACAAGCATACCCTAGGCAAGGACTGTGCACGGTGCGGACAACCACGACGAGATCTCTCGATATTCGGAAGAAAAATGGTAAAGTTAGAATGCAAACGACGTGGAGGATCGGTCCGCAGCCAGTGGAAGAACGGAAAGTTGAGGTGGAACTAATCTGGTCAGTAGTGACCGCTCGCGTCGGAAAGTATGATGCACAGATATGCCTCCCAGAGTGTCCGCTCTTGGTTGTTTGCGGTAGATCCTCATGATCGATAGAAAATATGATTTGTGAGGAAAGAACTGAACACCAGAGCAATCGACTGAGACCCAGACGCCATCGCCTGGCTGCACGTGAGAAATGAAACGCTGGTTACGACGTGGTTTTCGTCCTGTCCTGGATGCATTAATCAAAACATTGAAACGACGGAAGGCAGGCTCACGATAACACGAGATAGAGTTGCTTCCTCCTCAGGCTCCCCAGTACTGTACTGTCCAGAAATTGATGGGCAAAGCAGCAGAACACCGAGGATGAGTGAAACTAAGGTCTTAGAAAGAGTGTATCAATTCGAAGGCTGCGTGAGTATTGGTTTTAAAGGATAAAGGATTGAGAGTCGCGCATGACCGATGAACGAACTGTGCACGTGGAACGATGATTTCAATGCGTCCACTCTCGCTCGAAAGGTATACTCCTGAGTAAGCGATGTGAGACCTATGTTTGTGTCCACCGCCACGCACAGTTCGAAGTGGACCATGGTTGATCACATCAATCCATATCAAAAGAAAGGATCTCAAATGAGATCGCGTGATCACGTATCGGCCACAAGGCGAACGGAGCTTTCTCGACTGACAAGGCCCCACCCGAATGCCTTGATGAGCATGGACATCGCAAGAAAGATCGAGTGGAAGAGCATGCATGGTCGAAGAAGCTCCGTACGCGGTATAGCGCGATGGATCCCGATCTCGGTGAGGACACCGGAAACTGCAGGAAGAAACGGATGGCCAGATTGGCCATCTGGCCGGTCAATTTGAGTACGACAAGGAAAGGGGAGGTGATTGATGACGGACCAGTGAGACCGACGAGAGAGTGATTCACGGAGTCATTACGATCCCACTTGCATGTCTCCATTTTAGCCAGGATCCCCATGTCGGAAATAGACAAGCGGAGATAGAGACAGATGTAACCGGACACTCCGTACATGATCGATCGCAGCAGATCGCAATGGCCATCGAGGACACGTCGCGAGAGAAAGACATTTCAAGACCCGGGAGATCAAGTCAGATAGTAAATGAGTACCATCTACCGAGCTGTGGGGTATAGCTTGCCAACCATTGAGATGACAGGATGACGTTTGCTCCGAATGGTGTAGATCGCAGTTGATCGAGGCCGATGGTTTGTAAGAGTGAGTAACTCTGGGTTACTGTAAGTGAAGAGGGAGAGAGGACAGGAACTCGGACTTGCTGAATGGTGGACGGTCGAAGTTTGGTGGTGGCTCGAAGGATTGTTTGCCACGTTTGTTTGCCACAAGATGGATTACGTATGAGTGCTCATCAAGATGACGTCATCGAAAATTGTCGGCGTCGTGTAATTCGATCCATCCAAAGGCAGAAGCATCCATTTGATTATTCTGAACACCCGAATGTATGCTATTTCTATTTAAACGTAAATAGCGACCACGATCTGAATACAGTGGTATCCAATGTTTCGGAATCTCCGGCCCACACCACAAGATTGTGGTTCCACTCGGGATAAACAGTGAAAAGTCAGAGAATAGCCGATATCGACGGGAAGTATGAGGGAGACTGAGAAATGAATCAGGCAGAAGAACAATGCGGAAACTGGGGTGGAAGAAAGGAGGACCGTTGGATGATCGTTTGTCAGTCGGAAGACTCGGAAGAGCGAAGAGAACCAAGACATTTTCATCTCTGTCAGTGAGCAACAGGTTAAAAAGGCAATTTCTGGCTACTCAGCACCGGGTATATGTCCGCCTGTCGTGAAGCGCTGTGAAGGACGGGAACAAACGATCGAGTCAATTGGCAATGAGGAGAACAGAAGAAAAGCGATGAGATCGGAGGCAAATTGCGTATGAACGGAAGGGACCGAAACCACTGATGTCTCAGCATGATCATTTCAAAGGAGCAGGGAAAGCTTCAGTCTGAGGTGAGCTGGCAGGTAAGGCCTTCCGTACAAATCAGATCGCCGATGATCACTATTAAAAATCATTGATATCGATGGAAGCGTTCCGCTAGAACACAAGCTGCAGAGGAACCCAGCCATCTGGCATCCAGCCTATGAACGGGATCATTCAAGGATCTATACAACAATCCATCCACCATTTGGTCGTTGAAATGTTTGTATTGGGGAATGGAAGGAGGTTGAATTCTCCATATAATCCCGTGCAGTGCGGAATGGGACGGATTCAGGCACACAGCGAGTGAGGTAAGAGCTGAGATAGACGTAATCAATTTGGAGTACCAGCTTAGATTCGACACAAGCGGGATCCTAAGGTAACGGAAATCACCCTATACCAACATAGGTTTGCAAAACAAACCTGTAATAGAATGGATTGAAAGTCGACATTCCGCTAAGAACCCCGCACGTCGCACATCGTAGCTGATCGCCTCGATCGGTGGTCGTGAACAGTTGAAAAGTGCGTCCTTGGAAATGATGCGAGACACAGGTGCTTAAGCAGAGGTGGATCATATGTGCCATCCAGACTTCAAACATTTCAGAACAATAACTGTAAACATGATAGAGTGAAGTGTTGGACAGAATTTTGGTCAAACAAGCCTCCGTGCATCATGGTAGGTAGCTCGATATCGTGTCCAACGTTGTAATCCACATATGAACAGACCAACGGGGGATCGGTCATTGTGATCAGGCCAATCCAGGCTTGGATACTGCATCGAAGGGTGGAACTGGTCCGAATGTGATCACGACGATGGTCCGTACGTTGGGTTGCAAACGCTGTCGTCGATTGTGCGATGAAGGGGTGCCCGCGTGCGCAGACCTCCGTTCGGATGAGCTCGAGACAGATGCGAGCGATCGCGAGTGATGAAGATGAAGCTGATAAACAAAGCTTGCACAACGCACCAGGATGACACCGTAAAGCGAAATCGTAAGTTTAAACGGGTGAAGGCTAATTGATGGATTGTAGATCGCCGTCGATCACAGGCGATCACATTGAACAGTGGCACAGGGTGAGGAGAGACGATCACGAACCGCAGAGTAGGCAAGAAGACTGGTTTCTAGCGACCATTTCGCACCCCAATTTTGAATCTAACAGACCCAACAAAGGAGTGAATGGGGGCTCGACATTATAGACCGCAACCCCGTTGAGCCAGAGCGAATCTGCTGATCGTACGAGATCGCGCTTGATCGCGTTTGGTTTTCTTCCATTTATTAGGAATTTGGAAAGAACAAGTGCGAAATACGCCCAAAATGCGACTGAGAGGAAAGTTTCGGTCGAAAGTTGATGAGCAGAAACAGAGAGAGTCGGAGACGAGGAGTTTACACCGTCACGTGTGATGACGTCAACAGCCTATTACGTTCTCCGATATGCTGAGTGAACTGAACAGAAAAATTATATATTCTCGATGAGCAACATGACCCCAGTTAATTATTTAACATGTCTTGCCCCTCAATCCCACGACGATAAATGTGACGACATCGCTCGAATTGTCGATCGCAGTTGGCGTTAAGATGTTGCCGGATGCCCACGAAAAGTCGCATCTTATCCCAACAGAGGCTAGACAGTGATACATTTATGTGAAACAAAACGATAGGTAAAACAGGATGGATTCCCTGGAAAAATCTTGCGGACAACTGATGGCGTTAGCCATCACGCGTTGTTATTAGATCTCGCGGTCGCAATCTGCTAGCATAGACGCCAAAGCAGCATGCTTGTAAATGTGATAATGGAAAGAATGTGAGGCGGCGAGTATTTCGGATTCAATTGTTGACTGTGGACACATACCAAACATTGGGTCGGTGACTTCTTGGCACTGGAATCGAGCGGAGAATTATACGATCTGCACCCAAATCAATTCGTCGCCCAGCTAAGGGACTCGAATGAGAAGTTGGGAGAATAAGCGACACGTAGATCAGTCTGTATATTGCAAATCGCAGTTCAATCTCGTCAATCAGAAATAAATGAGCTTACGTTGAAAGGAATCATTGATAAGACGGATCCTGCAAACTGTTGAACCCGGCAACTGGGTTGTTCTGAAACTCTCGAAAGGGATCTTACTCAATCCAGACATTCGAGAGTGCTTTAGCTCCCCAAATATTCCGCGCGTTCTAAGTCACAAACGACCACGTCCATCCTGATAATCGCCGTGCAGCGTGGAAGAAGGAAGTGTTGGATAGGGGTAATCGGGTGGGCAAGACCAAAAGAAATGATCTAAAGCAATTTCGAGTCTACACTCGGGGGCGATGAGTCCCGCAGATCCACGCCACGCGAGTGGAAGAAAGAGTGAGACAGTTTCAGGCAGCCCAAAAACATCGTGTAGCGTAGGTCGACACGGATCGCTGCGACCGACCATGATGAGGGCGTGTGTACCCACCCACGTCCGAGGAGGAATTGAGGTGTCTGTTGATCGCCAAACAGACATCAGGAGGCACTGTAAAATGCCCTTCGCAACTGATACTTGGTGAAGAGACGGGGCGCCGAATGGGATTGCGAGATCACGAATAGTCGTGAGACGAACGGCAATCGTGGCGTGGGCTACCTCCAGTCAGAGCACCGGACACAAGGTGGTGAAATGAGGATGGGAGGAGTGCCTTTGCAACACACAGCCTCCTTTCGTCGTAGATCGCACCCGTAGATCGTGGAAGCGTAGAAGAAGGATGGTGGCAGAGGTGGATTATAATATCACTGGTAGGCTACGTACCGGCATGACCTCGTCGGGCGAACGGAATGTGATTTGCTTGCTCCAGGTAATGACTTTCAGGCCAACTTGAAATTGGTGTGGAAGGAGCTCTTGCGAAAACGGGGCTTTGAAGCCAGATCTAGAGCTGCGGTGAGTCGGTTGGCCACACACGATCGTGATGAATCCTTGTGAAAAGCGAGGAAGTAGTAGCGCAAAATTCAGCATAGAATGGCCAGTGCAGAAAACGAACACTGTCCAAGACAATGACGATGTAGGTGCAGCTACCCAGGGGGTGAGTCGAGCGTTGAAGAACTAGTCTAGATCTGTGGGCGGATGCATGTGACAACCGTGTCATTCCAAACCAAAACGGGAGTAAAAAAATTGTCACGTCACCAGTTTACTTTTTTTTTAAAATTGCAATTCACAAGAACAATAGCAACAAAACATATTATTACATTAAAGACCACAATAATGTTACGCTATTTGGTAGTTAGATCGAGGTGTGGATAAAAATATCGGCGGAAAGAAAATAATGGAAAGAAATACATGACCCACATCGCGTTGCAAGTTGGACGGTGTAGGAATTTTTGGCACTCTGTGCAGTTTCGATCATGATCAGCGTTGGCGTTTTCATATCAGCGTATCCTATACGAAACGAGGCTGACCGCTTATCCGACACCGTCCTTGGCAAGTTATGTGGCGACCTGACTGAATCTGTTCTCCGTGAAGCCGAAAGATCGGCAATGCGAGACCAAAACATCAACGGTACGAACGCAAGATGAATTCCTTTAGCTCCACTGCTGCATCTTATTGAAAGGACAGGTGAATTAGAGCAGTTGAATGGCCACGCTCCGTTCGTAGCGATGAGTGGATAACGGCCGACCTCTCGTTTGATTGACGACAGACAGGAGGAAATGAGTCGGCGCGCCTGGGCGCGTTAGCGCGGTCCGCAGCGGCATTGGCATGCAGAAGTGATTGGCACAGTAAAGATGCCTGAGATCTCATCAACTGGAAAAGCATGAAGTAGGATCATGCCGTGGAGAAAGATGACTGGGACATGACAGAAATGGAGACCAGCTGTAATGTAGAGACCATCGCAGACGCAGAGACCATCTTAACTCAGCCCCAAGAGTTACTCCATCGTGACATCGTCCAATGCGCATCCTGCGAGATCTTTGGGAAGGAAGAGATGTGGTAAACATGAGCAGACGTCTCCGAATAACGATCGTGGCTGATCTCATCGATCAACGGCACGGAATGCAATGTGAAGTGAAGAAGGATTGCGAGAGGACTTGGCGGGCGCATACTGAACGACAGACGAACGACATCCGTAGACTGCATACGTGACAGATCGTGACCGATCGCGATGATCCAGTGCAGTCAAAGAAAACAGTAGGAAGAAACAAAGCGCACCCGCATGGAAGCCATCAAGGAGGGACCAATCTCAGTGTCCTGCGGAATGGAGTACCATTTGATGTCATCGCGACGTCTCAACCCCCCGAGGAGCCGACAACCAAGACCAACTGAGAGATGTTTGAGACGGCGCTCTGGGCAAAGGCACTCCGTACGGCGGGGATCTTGGCAGATCGGTCCGATCGGTGATGATGGCGATAGAGCTCTGGGACAAAGGTCGAGAAAAGCGTGACTGGATATGTGAAGACTTGCGCGATTCGCAATGCTGATATCAACCTAGGGAGAACGGAGTTACTACATCAAACTCTCCATGGGCCACTGATCCCATTGACTCGACCCTTGTACAGGCTCGTCCAGCAGGAGAGGAGTGGCAGTGGGTGATGATAGGAACTCCGTACACTAGCTGTGGTTGATGCCAGACGCGTTCAAGTCGGTTGAAGTTAGTTGTGTGAGTGAAGATGCCCACAGTTTACGTAAATTGACGTCATCACACACGTCCTCAAGTGAGACGGTTTTTTTATTCTAACAACAAATTTACGGACAGGAGTACGCGATTCTCATGTAGTGACATGAAGGCTAGAACGCTCCAGGAGGTATCACTGCAGTCCCAGGAATTAGTGTGAAAGTTGAACAGAATCTAAGATATCGAGGAGATCCGAGTCCAGGTAAGAGAAATAAAGCATAGCGGGATCTTCGTGCTGCACTGTAACGCAATATCGCGGTTCTCAGTTTGTCTGTAACTACGAGGGAGTTGGTGGAGTTCATGTTCTCGAAATTTTCTCCATGTATCACAGTAATCTCGCCATTTAGAGGAAATAAGATCTACGATCTCGCTCATTTGGAGAGTTGCTTGTCGTTCACGACGCATCCGATTGGCTTCGAAGATTCGTCTATTTCATTCCTCCGTACGTAGTAGATCGCAGTATTTCGTGATGGCCATGGAGGATATAATGGAACATAAATTTAAACTTCAATGCGAAGCATGACAACCAACAAAAAAAATCAAGCTGTATATTGAGCCGGATCGTTGCATGCGTGCACGATGAGAGTAACGAAACCTGCGAGGGGAATAGAAAACCAGAGGAGACGAGGTTTTGATCATCAAATGAACGGAACTGGAACCTCCCTCCAAATTAGCCAGCCAATAATCAACACGACCGACGCCAAGGAGACATGTGAGAGGTCGGCAGAACGAGACGGAGTTCCGTATGGTTTAGATGACAGTACCAGATCGTGCGCTGTGATGAACGAGAAGGCAGGGGATGAGAAATAAAAGGAACATATGCAAAGCAAGACTTGCCAATCCTCCAGCGTCTCGACTAGGGATTGTTTGGAGACGGGGACTGGGATGTTGATATTTGAGAATCCAGATCGATGCAAGTACAATGAGAGGTAGATTTCGTCCATGGGGGTTTCAGTGCGTCACCAACAAGAATCGATCGTGATATGCGCACCCACTTGAATATAGAAAGGAGGAAATGCAGGGGAGAGACAAGGGACGAGAACAGGATGGCGAGGTGTCCAATGAACGGAGACCCTTGCACAAAATGTCCGGTGCCAACATCACCATGCGTTCAGGTCTTCGGAAGAGACCGCGGTCGTTCCGCTCCAAGTCGTCTCCGTACATTTCGGATCGCGATCCGTTCCATCGTCGAGGAAGTGGAAAGGCCAGTCGGGAACACTTGAGTCAAACAAATTCACCAAAGCTGTATCCGGTTTGCTCGTGAACGGAGGTTTGATGCATTTGAGTGGTACCCAGGCGATCCGCGCTCGATGTATAGTACATGTCATAAAGCGGCGGCGAAGGGAGTCTCAAAGGCTGTCAACCACCTCCGTACGTAGTAGATCGCAACACATTGCGGTGATCACCAGAGGGGGGACGAGCAAGGAGTGAACAAGAGGATGAGAGATCTAGTGAAATCAGCATGGACCTCTCCAGTGATCTGACGGGCCAGATAGAAACGTTGAACGTGTAATCACTTCGACCAAATTGTACCCCGGAAGAGGGGAGTGTAAAGCTGAAAGCTGACAGTTTGATAGAGGCTCGATCCACTGGCTAGCATTAATGGAGTCCCCATTCGATGCTATGGGCCGCTCGCAACCTCTGGATTCCAGTGCCAACGAGGGTGAAGAGCGGGTGTCCACTATCGAGGGACTCCATACGTTGCTAACCGCAACAGTTCGCGACCAATGTTGATGAATACGAAAAAGAAAGGATGATGTGGAGCACCAGAACATGACGAATAGAGCGAGGTCGAGATACCCATTGTCTGGCGAACGGAGAGTCACACCGGGAGCTGGCAAATCTTGGCACAATCGACTCGGCGATATTAGGCGAGAGAAAAGGTTCTGAGAGTTCGGCCATGGCCTCGCGACACTCCGTACGTCAGACAGTAGCGGAACAGACGACACCTTGAAAAATTGAGCGGATCAGCGTAAGCGACGTACTGTACCAACAGGTTAATCCATTGTGCGGTGACGGTGCAGGCGACTCCCCGAAAACAGCTTCAAGGATTGGTTCGATCAATGGTGTGCGTGAATAGACGGGAATTGGGTTGTCGATTGGCGAGCAGAAATGTAAGTGGAGCTGGTGGGACCGGCTGGGGAGTGCGGAGATGGTCGAGACGGGGAGCGAGATGGCGTGTCAAGGAGGAGAACGGAAGGAACCAGCCGGAGTTCGCTTGCCGAGGCACGAGGGGATACCAGTGGATCGTCGTGAGATGGTGTTGCAGAACAAATTAAAATTGTAGGGAGCGCTAAAAAATTGCGTTCACTAGTAAGTCCACTGCTCGCTGACGGATCGTAGCGTAAGACTACAAAGGGGGGGGGATGGCATGTATGAAGTTCATACGACCTATAAGTGAGCAGGTATATAGGGACGAGAACCGTGGGAAAATGATGAAACGCCGAACGTAAGAAGGTTTGTGATGCGGAGTAGAACAGGGAAGTGAAATATCAGAGACTGGACGGTAAGGAAATTAGTGGAGAAGAATAGATGATGTATGGTGCACGAACGAAGATCGCACGTCTATCAGAACATTGTGCCTTTAAGTCCGACGAGATCTAGCGGTTTTTGGAGGTTCTCGAGTTGTTCTGAGATTCGGTTCCGCAATCCGGTGGATGTTCGTGTTAGCCTGACCAAGCTTCTAACCGCAGAACGTTGAACTATTTTGAGAGGGTAGTCTCTTCGACCGCTCGTTGAAGCCGAGAGCTGAAAGCTGGATGGAATGACCGGTATGAACGGAGTCCCAGGACATTGAAAACGGAGTGCTTGCTTCAAACGCACGGATGGGATGTGGATGTCGTCAGGTAGATACCCGAGCCACGCGAGCATGTTGAATACACGTAATCGGCTATCGTCTTGCTCATATGAGGCGATTTCGCTGCCGGATTTAGTCCATCCGATGGCGAAGGTGGACTAGACGCGAACATGGTTCCTCGATGGCTCAGTAGGATGGCAAGAGGTATTGGTAGGCGGGTTTGGGGAGCGGAGAGATGGAAATGAGAGATGGATGGGAGAGACGGTCAAGAGCGGAAACGAGGTATCGATGTGTGTCTCTTGTCGAAGACGAAGAGCGAGTGAACGAGAGGGGTGAGAGTTTGCTTGCGGAGATGTGTCGTGGATGAGGGCCAGACGAAGTCGTGGTCAAAATGAAAAGGTCGTCAAGATTCCCAAAAGCCGCACAACGGCGAGTGAGTCAGTAGTTTGACCATGACAAAAGGGGTAACAGACTGGGTGGATCATACTATCCTGCGAGCACGGACCAGAGGTGAGTATATCGTATCGAGAGCCGCATAAAGGTGAGGAAGCACCGAATGCGGCGGCTTGTGTTCTGGAAGATGAGAGTTGAAAACTGATATGTAACTAGATAGACCGATGAGTTGCGGGCAGCAGGATGGAATCCACGCTGGACTAGCCGTTCGAAACCCATGGATACCATTTCCGCCAGTGAGTTTCAATGGACTGCGGATCGCGATGTTGGCCACGTGGGTGAAATGCCATTTTCGGGTTGTGTTACGACTTCGTCACATTATGTCACACATGTCCTCGACGAATTCCGCAGGACTTTCCAAAGCAATCGACGGCGTAGAATAACTCATTTTAGTAGTAGATCAACGCACAGTATGCAAAATTAATATGATAAGCGCTAGAACTATACGAGGAATGTGATGGAGAACATGTAAGTGATGTAACTTCCAGCGGACATGATAGCTTTGGTACGACGAATACGATGAACTGCAACTGAGCACCGTGACGATGAACATTACTGAAGAGAATGGGGGATGAGGGCATGGTGCGACGGTTTCAGCTACGGCCTCACAGTTGCACGAGTATTTACATCAGCGATCAACTCGAATGTCCCTTGTGAAAGTCTCTGACGTCACCTGGTCGTATCAGAGTGTCGCGTCTGTGATGAACATCCGTGCAGTTTGTATCCTAGCTGACGACAATTGACGAGAATCCCCGAGCATCATGATATATCGGCGAGATCGACCATTGATCGTCCGTGAACATAGGTTGGTTTATATGACCATCGAGCCGATCCGCGTCGTTGTGTATGGCACCAGGGCAACTGGTTAAAATGGCTCAACGATAGCCGTGCATTGGGGACCGTTGGGAGGGCGAATATCTGCTATTGTGGTGGGAAGGAAGCACGAGTGTGTGTATGATCTCGAAATACCACAAAAGAAGACGCAAGAGCGGGATCGTGGATACGAGCACGTCAACCAATGGCCGACCTACAGGTCACTCCATGGATGTGAGAGCTCGATAAGCCGCCGCACGATTCCGCACTTTGTCGATTTTTGGTATCCCGGGACCTACGTGGAAGGTGGCCGATCAAAAGACGGAGCGATCAAGATCCAGGTAGAAGTCAAAGGACGAACAGAGCGTTTCGACAGCAACTAAATCCGACATGAGAGACGAACGGCAGATGGGGAGAAAGTATGTGACGGAGACACTCCGTACGTCGTTGAACAGAACAGATTATATGAATCCTCAATGAATACGGGGAAGGGGAAAACGGAGAAAACATCCAGAGACTTCGAACATCAGCAGGTGACCACTATTACAAATGGAGCCGTAGCCGAACAAAGAGAGTTCCGACCAGACGGGTGAGCACCGACATGAGTGGTTGTGAGGTCAATATGCTAGCATGCTCCGTATGGTGTAGATCGCCGCCGATTGTGCGATAGTGGGTGATACGAAGGCGAGGTAGAGAGTCGAGAATTCAAGAAACAAACAAACAGATCGGCTACGAACAGTATGAACGGAGGCCGCTTATCGGTTTCCTACCGCGCGCCAGCCTATCCACCCTCGATAGTATGGATTCAAAGCCAGTGAGGGATTCAGAGCAGGCAGGTATGAGTCAACGGACTCCATACGGCGTTGATCACAGCAGATCGCGACGATCGTGAATCAGGAAGATAAATAAAGAATGAAGTGGAGTACCAGAGGATGAAGGATCGAGCGATATCCAGATACCCCATCTTTTGCTGAACTGAACGCACATAAGAAACCATGCCACAATATCTCGACAATCGACTCGACTGTATCTGGCGTTGAGCGGAGGGTTGAGAGTGTGGCCGGGATACGTGCGTTCGGTACGGTGATGATCGAGGCTGATCGGGTCGATCGATGGCAATCGCAAAACATTTCTGGGATCAGGAAGGCGAGGCATGGAAAGATTCAATGGGATGGCGATATCGACATAGACGATAGCAGGCCAAACGGAGCCGACAGTACAGAATGCGAGATACACCTCTCATAGCAGCAACGATGCTCAGTATGCATATTGCCAAAGTGTACAAGAGAAGTGATTTTGTGTCAAGGTGAAGCCTCCGTATACGTTGCTAGTCGTCCTCGATTCGCATGGTGGTCGCAGAGCAGTGAGTGGCAGAGCAGTGCAGAAACGTTTGCCGAGTGGTTACATGATTACGGCATACCCGTGACGTCATAACTAACAGGGTCGACTAATATTGCGAACTACTCAAAAGCGTTGATATACAGTACAAGCGCGTTCGCCCACGTAAATACAATAGTATAGCAACGGAAAGCCCATCTCGTCCTGCCGTTGTCAGATTACAGCTGGTCAAAGGGTCAGGTCATGCCGATTCTTCTTTCCCTCTCACATCTTTATCATTTGCTTCTAAAATTCCTATCGTTCTCCATCTCCTCCGTAAACTTCCCCCACCTCGACATTGCCCATCCAGTCCTCGCACAGAGGTGTCCATGAGACTCTTTCGACCCAGCACCCGGTGTGTGAGAATGAATGCGAAGACATGACCAATGGAAGAGGTGTGAAGATGTTGGCAGATGTTTGAACCGAATACTTGTGCTGTTGCTTAGGAAGAATCTATGCAAATGCGAACGTGAATACACGGGTGCCACCACTTGAGCATCATTTAACGCAACGGAACAGAGAAACAGGGGTAAAGATTACGGACGCAGTGGAGACACAAGTTGACTCGAGTCTTGTAAGGGGAATGACGCTAGAAAATAGACAGTGGAAGGCGTTGTGAGATTTGATTGGGAGAACTGTGCGATACATTCACGGGAGGATACATTTCTTGTCCGGAGATTATTGCCCTTGCATGAATATATGCGATACGGCGCAGAACAAAAGAGAAAGTTCGAACTAAGAAAGTCTCTGTATATTGTTATTCCTCAATCCATCCCGAATCCAATCACTCGAGAGATGGGTAGAACAAGATGAAGAGATAAGTACATCAAGACTGAGCCTGAATGGAGAACGTGCGTCAATCGACATCGACATTGGCATCATGTCGGACGGACGGAGCGAACCGTACACAAAGGACAATCCCAAGCGGAAGCACGATGTTACGAACGACGTCACTTTTGCGCTCGAGAGTTTCGTTTTACCAGATCGATCCGTGCGAATGGGCCAATCGCCGTTGATGGAGTCAATCCAAAATAGTAATGAAGTGGAAAGATAAATGATGTTGAAATCTCTGGACAACCTGCGGGCGACGAGGGAACGGCGTCTTCCAGCCCAACTCCGGAATATCTCCACTCATCCACATCCGACACGTGAGGCGTCAAGTAGATCGTGAGAGGGTCAGTGGGTATCGCAAGACTCCGTACGTCGAAGATCGAAGACAGTCGCCAGAGACATCAAGCCACTCAGAATAGCCATCGTTTCCAAAAAGAGGGGCGTAAAGCACGGAATCTTTTCGTCTCAAACCAACCTACGATCATCAGAGCAGTAAGCACAAGGGAGGGCTGAGAGGGTTCCCCTTCCGTGCACACTCCGGATCATGCAAATCGCGGCTAATCGCTTCAATGGTTGGTAGCTTCGCGGAAGTGGAGACATGACAGCACTGCAATAAAGCGGGAACCGTTGCCAATCCAGCATGAACGGAGATGATGTGTGCGATAACCTCGCCACCCCTGCATATTCCAAATGGACATAATTGCTCCGCGGTTGTGGGTAAGCGGGTCATGATTCGCACTTGGACTCGGTACTTCGTGGATCGCAGCAGATCGCGACGATCGCAGATGGGGAGGGCAAACAAAAAATGTAATAAAGTACTAGAGGCTGACAATGTGCCCACCTTCTACCAAACTGATCGCCAAGTAACCAGAATTCAGCCCTCAATCGACGGAACATGGCTTTGAGCGAATGTTTGCGAGGGGCCGGGCACAAGTGCGCACAGGCCGGTGTAGAGCGAGGTTGATCGGATCCATCGGTGCCAATCGCGAGAGGGTACCACAACCAGCTACCACCAGATGAGAACGACATCTCGAGAACAGGCTGAACGGAGTAGCATCAGCCTGGAAACAGCGACCTCTCTTAGCAGTGATGACGCTAGCCGGACTCGGAACACTGCAAGGGTGCATAAGACCCAAGAGGTGAATATCGCCGAGGTGAAGACTCCGTTCACTTGCAATTGCTGTTCGTCCTTGATATCGGATCGCAAGAAGGAAGTGCATGATTACGCGATCACTCGTGGGCACATTCAGTCCGTGACGTCATGACGGTTATGCGGAAGTAAATGGACAAAACCTCGACATCTATTCACACTATGTAATAATGAACATCTCATACAGCACGACAAGACCTGAACGAGCGGGCCCTGTACACTAAATGCGCTTGAACAAGTTTGCATGAGTCGACGTTGAAATCATCCCAAAAATGAATAGCGGATGAACGACTGGAACGGAGAACGTGTGATGGTAAAATTAAACTGGTCTCTGCGTAATTCCATGCTGTGACGCTAACATTCTCTCGATGAGAAATGTGAGGGAAGGACCAGAATCCTGAAAGCGCCGAAATTCGTTCGAGATCTTGCAGGTGAACGGTGGCGGCCGTTGTGGATCGACGTCGTTAGGAAAACATGCTCGTCGCACAGGACATGGCACATAAGAACCGAAGAGTTTGCCGGTCTCTCACCCACTCCGTACTTTGCAGATCGCGGCGATTTCGGCAGCTTCCGAGCAGTGAATATAATCGCGACGAACGGAATTGAAAATGCAGAGACCCAAAGGGAGCCATAGCTGAAGTGTGTGTCATTATGTGAAAATGGGAAATTGCCTGCGGCAAAAAGGGTCTGAATGGCAACGATGGATCGCAGCAATCATTGGTGAAGTGATTACAGGAAAGCACGGAGACAGTTGGACGAAGAAGGTCGGCTATCGAACAGCAGGTGAACGGAGTCCGGACTGGAGTTGGGCAGATCTCCAGCAACCAAATAATCAATGCAAGTTATGCTGACGGGAAGTTGGAGATGTCTTCATCCCTTCACTGGACTCCGTACTACGCAGATCGGAGCTGATCGCAAACATCCTTGATGCGGAGGAAAATTGGACATAATCGCGAGGTTAATAATCTAATGATTGAAATTTGAAATGGAAGGGGTGATGGCTGGGGAACGTTTAAAATACCAACCGATCGTGCACGGACGTATAGTTGCTCCTGAAATTTGTGGTCCGGACGACGGAGATGGCAGGCAATCGAGACAGTAATCAATCAAGCAAAATGGCGAATGAATGGATGACTGGTGATACCTGCTTGCGAACGATGAACGGGGCTCTCATTTCCTTTTCATCTCCAGCGGATCCACGGTCGGTGTACAGAACACGGAGTGGATGCGGAGAGATTGGTAAGATCGCAACGACCCCGTACGATATTGATGCGTGCAGATCACCATGCTCGTCCACTCAGATGATGGACCGCCTTAAAGTCACATATGAGTTGCAAACCATGTCTTGATGAGGTATCTTCGAGCGGATGGACGGGTTCTTATAGCCAGCGCGTATCCACTCGCAAATCCATAATCGATGCGAACATTATCGAGCAGGGATCTCAGAGGATTGCATCGGCAAAAACGCTCCGTACAGTTGCACGAGAATGGTGGCGACACCAGATCAGGCTTGATAAGATGAAGTCAGCCGACATGCTGCACCAAGTAGAGTGGGTTTCCGGGAGCCTGAAGGTCCGCACGTCGTAGATCGCCGCCGATCGTGACGAATTTACTGTACAGTTGTGGGTGATGTTGAAGGGACTGGCAATCGCGAGAGTGCCAGAGTCTCATAAACGAACGGAGCTTCGATGCCGGTCGTCTCCTGTCACCCCAGACGACCCATGGCGACGAGCTGTACATGGCATGAAGGGGAAGTGAGGATATCGCAGACTATCAATCGACTCAGTACGTTGTGGATCTCGACCGATCGCGGTGATTGTCCATGTAAGATGTAGGATATGAAGACGATAACGGTGAACGGTGCTCTACCCGCCAGACGATGACTCAAGAATCCAAAACTGATGCAAACATCAGCGGTAACTACATATCTGAGTGTATGAGTATGGCTAAAGCATGCAACTTACGTTGCTGGATGACCGTAACCCAGAGGTCAAGTCGCCTCGCCACATCAGTTGGAAAGGAACTTGTAACGTAGGAGGGTAGAGCACTGTACACCGAGAAAACTAGTAGAACGGGTATGGCGCACAACAATTCTTGCCCACAGTCGATCCCAGCGCCATACTAAGCCACACTCCAGAACGATTGCACTCTCTGCGCGACGTTTGGTCGTTATCATCCCGTCTATGGGTGGCATCAGTTCATGGGTGCAGCTGCGAGGGTGACGCATGCTCCGCACCACGTAGACCATATCTGATCTCCCAGCGATCGTAGTCGGAAAGCTTTGGAATGAAGGAGGGTCGAAAGACGTTGGATGGTTGAACGGCGAAGGGCAACGTGCTCTCACGAAACTTGTTGACGTAAGTAAGCGTTACGTCTTTGTCACACAGTGTCACGTATGTCGTTGCCGAATTCCGCTGGACTCTTCACACCGTTTGAAGCAGTAAAATAGCTCATATTAGGTTTAGAATGATGCACAGTAGGCAAAAAAATTCCGTAAGCTAACAAAAATACACAAGGAATGTCAAGGAGAACCGTGACATGACACGTCGGCGGACCGGATGTGGTGGCGTAAGCTATTGCGCAATGCATGCGACGCACTGCAAGTGATCACCGTGACAACGACAATCGTTGAAGATATGGGGAATAAGGGCGTGGTGTGACGGGTTCAGCTACGGACTCACAGGTGCACGAATACATTTGCAACCCATATAACTCAGGATTTCCAAGCAATAGTCTCTGACTCCACCTGGTCGTATCAGAGTGTCGCCTGCGTGATGAGCATCCGTGCAGTTAAGATCCCAGCTGACTGCGATGTCGAAACTGGCCGAGCATTATGGACCTGTCATCTGGGCTCAAGGACATCCGAGCAATAGAGATCGTGGGGATGGTGAAGATCTGCGGCTGTGGTTAATAAAGAGCCTCCAGTATCATTGTAATGATGCCGAGATATCCTGATATTCAAGTCATGAACGGAACTGACCAATGTCAGCAGGCACCCATCAAGTACAGTCAGGTCACTTCATGGATTTTGAGAGCGCGTTCAGTTGCCAATGGGTTCCGTCCATTGTGAATTATTCAGGTTTCCCGAGACTGATCGGGGAAATAGAAGCTAGAATAGAAGGGAAAGTCGAGACGCGCTTAGTGAACAATCGATGAATGGCGTTGTTAGGTGAGAGTGGCGGAGATATCTCCACCAGATCCACATCAGACATGAGTGGTGGTAGTTAGATGGGGAGAACGCCCAAGACTGTCGAACACTCCGTTTACCGCTCATCTCGGCAGCAGATCGCGACGAGCTTCAAAGAAGATAGCCAACCACCACAATAACGTAAACACCCAGAGAACACATAACAACCAGGTCGCGAAAAGAAACTTTAAGGCGATGTGATATCTCGAGATTCCATGAATTCGGAGTATGAAGCTCCTAGATCCCATGCGATCCTGACGACGTCCGTCGGTGAATATACCGTATGGTTGTGGATGGCCTTGAAGGGACTGGTAATCGCGACGTGTGCGAGAGACTCATAAACGAACGGAGTTGGATGTCTGGACTAAACCCCCCAAGACGATCTATGCGCGATGTATTATGACGACTTCAGGTGAAAATGGGGAGGTGTTGTGGACGGCATCAAATGACTACGTACGTTGTAGATCTCGACCGATCGAGCTGATCGAGGGTATCGCGCATGTCATAGTGGGCGTGAGAGGAGAAGAGTTCACAACTCGATGAGGTACAGTGTCAAGCAACATGTGAACGATGCCCGCACGCAATTGCAGACTCAAGAATCCAAGATCGACGCGAACATCATCGACTAGGGATCTGAGTGTACGCGTATCGCGAAGGGAGGCACCGTACGCTGCTGGACCTGATGATGCACCGTAGAGCGAAGCAAGCGTAGCGCAAACGGGAAGTCAGAGCAAGGACGCAGGAATAGTGTCTCCAGTGTCAGTCTCCGCTCAGTCTCAGTCTCAGGCTCACCTCGGGAAGGATGGGTTGCATCATCGTACGAGTTGGATGTAGAGGATATTGCTGTCTGGTCGGGTCCATCGGTGGCGATCGACGTCTTTGCGGGAGTATTCCAGTGCCACCGATGCGAGAAAGGCGAGAATTCAGGTGAGATATCAACATTGATGTAGGAGATTGCGCATCCAATGAGCTGGAGGTGATGTTACATCATGATTACGTACAGCCACAACCTCAAGAATCAGGAGGATTCTTTTCATATTCGCACGGCGAAATGCAGTGACGGTCTAATACCATGCGAGCAGTTTTTTTACAAACATTCTAGCATTCTGACGTGTCAGTTTTCCGGTTGGAAAGGTCAACTCGCAGTATTTCGACGTTAAGAATGCAATTTGAAATTCGAAACACTGGCGGAGTCGAAGGATGGAAGGATGGAGCGTAAATATTACTCTCTCCGCGTCTTCGCTCCGAACTTGACCATCCCAACAGATTCACCCGCCACCACGAATAGGCGGGTGCGGAAGACCCTTGATGTTCGAAGATTGGAATGGACGTTGCTTCGTAGGTACCTGGATACACCGTTGATTCCAGGAATAAATGATGTCTCTGTTAATCGAAACGAATCAGAGACCTGAAATGTTGGAAGAGAGAACGACTCACATCGAAGGGGAAAAACGACTCTTATCGCGCACACCCGAATGACGCGTAGTCATTCAGTGGAAGTTGGTCGATTATTGGAAAAAAAGAGATAAAAGTAGAATCCAAGTGAAATAGCGGGATCAGTTTGCGGCCAGCGGAAGAACGAATCTGACCGACGTTCCACACAATCTGATCAATTAGCACCTCTAGTGTTGGGCAAGGATGATGACCAGATATATTAATTGCGTCCCAGAGACTCCGTTCTTGGTTGGTCGCGAAAGATCGCCGTGATCTCCGGGAACGATGACAAGTGAAGAAGGAATCCAAGGCTAATCGAGTGACATGAAGATGCGTTTGATTGGCCGAACGGGAGACTATCGAACCGCAAAATCAACGGACGTGAAAGCACTGTCGTCTGTCACGGATTCGATGATAGAGAGACGGCCGCTTGAATTCAGGGAAATCGACTTCTGACACCACAGAGCCGCCACAGCGCGCAATAAAAGTTGTCGCATTCCCGTACTGATCTGAAAGTGAGAAGGTGAACGAAGGGGGAAACTTATACATCTGAGAAGGAAAGGCCTATCGAACAATTCAGCGAGAATATTCGGCAGGAAATACAGTAGTAAGTGACCGAGGGATCGCGTATAATCCATAGAAGAACTGTGCAGGAAGGAAAATTTGGTATATAAGTCCACCCCTCACTCAAAACTTTAACTCTCGAGGAAGTGGTGGGACCTAGATTTTACCCGTTCGCCACGCACAGTTCGAAGCGGACTACGGTTGATCGTGTCACTCTGTGCGAAAGAAAGGGTCTGAAATCACATTGCGGGATCGCACATCTATCACATTTGCGAACGGAGCGTTCACGATACCTCGATCTCCACCGAATACGTTGGCGAGCATGGCGAGTGGACGTAAGGCGACGATGAAGTGGTCTGTTGGTTGCCGAAGCTCTGTACGGGGTGCCATATCCTGGTGAGTAGCGCGATGGGTCCCGATCTGAGTGAGGACGCAGGAGAAGACGAAGGTAAGGTGCAGAATTGGTGAACGAGATTGCCCACTTCGCCGATCCTTTCGATGATGAACGAGAAAGTGGGAATATGAATGCCGATAGACCAGAGAGACTACCAGCGAGCGATTCATGAACGGAGCCACATAGGACATTCCCGAGATCTCCAATTAAACCAGAACCCACATGTCGGAAGGGGTAAACTGGAGATTGTCGCAGGATATCGAGAGACTCAATGCGTGGTCGATCGCGGCAGATCGCGGCAGATCGTCGAGGGAATTGCGCAAGCGAAGGATGAAATGAAAGCCGGGGTAACCAATTGAGATGAGAAACGCGTACCATCTACCGAACTGATGGGTGCAGAGTTTGCCAGAAACCAGTCCACGTCGATGTTGCCTTGAGGCCACCGGAGGACGCTTGGTCCACACGGTGCAGATCGGAGCTGATCGGGGCCGATCGTTTCGGAGAATGGGTAGCTCTGGGTTGCTTGAAGAGAAGGAAAGGAGCGGGGACTTGTCGAGCGGTGGATGGTCGAAGGTGAACGCGTTATCGGAGTTGCAAAGGGTGGCGAGCACGTATTACGTATGATATGAGCGATGATGTCATAGCATTTGACTTTCGGTTGATTCGCGCTATCAAAAGTCGGGCTCATTAATTGATTGTCACAAAACGCGATCATATTCTATACTGAGAGGTAAATAATGATCACGATCCGATTGGTAGCCAACATTTCAGTATCCTAGGCTCACAGTTCGGCTAAATAAGGAGAGTTATAATAAATCCACTTGGCATGAACGCCGCTGAAAGTCGTTAGGAATTAACAATTATCGAGAGAAATCATGAATGAGATGGATATGAAATAAACCAGCAGGTAGAATGTGGTAGAATGTGATGGAGATGGGAGGGAGGATGTCGAAACAGCGTAGAGATGGATGTTCAGGTCGTCTCTGTCAGTGAGTGCCAGTTCAAAAATGCTATGAGTGGCTACTTTGTAGGGAATAAATGCATGGCCACCTGGAAGCGCTGTGAATGACTGGACTACATGAGGGGGTCAATGGTAATGAGGAGAACAGAAGAAAAGCGATGGGATCAAGTAAATTTCATATGAACGGGAGGCTCTATATTGAACACCTCAGCATCCATCCGTAACACTGTGAAACGTCCAGATCAGATGTTTTTGCATGAGGATAGTCGTCACATAGTGTCTTCCGTACAAACAGGATCATCCGTGATCACCAACCGAGAAAGAATGTCGATGAAGCCAGTGCTTCCCGCTGAAACGTGAGCCAGAGAAGGAGTGGTAATCTGTGCTCTCGCCAACGAACGAGATGGTGAGGGGAGTGGAGCACTCGATCCCCGTTCCGGCTGTTGAAATGGTTGCCGTCTCGGAAATGGATCGAGGTTGCATCGGATCCCGTATAGTGTAGTCGGAATTTATTGTGTTCATTGGCGTGCAATGAACTCGGTGAGACGGAAATAGAAGACCATTGATCGGGGATTCAGCTTTAGATCGCACTCGAGCGGGATTGATATCACTTGGTTGTCGTCCCCAACTTTTACAACACGGCTGTTTAATGGAATAGGACGAAGATAGACAAGTTCACCACGGACCCCGCACGTTGCACATCGTAGCTGATCACCCCGATCGGTGGTAATCAAGAGTCGGAAATTACCTCCGAGGAAATGAAAGAAAGCACACAACTGTAAGAACGGACGCCACTTTCCCTGTCAACGGTCCAACCTCGAATCGCAGTAAACCATGTCGAGTGAAGTGTTGGACGGAATTTTATGGTTGAAGACAGCCTCCGTGCGTCATGCTTGTGTAGCTCGATGTCATTTCCAGCGTCTTAATCCAAAATGAACGGGATAGCATGACGCGCTAGTATCAGGCCATTCATGTTTGAATGCTGCATCCATATCTGAACCGGTCTGAACGAGATCCCAAAGATTCCGTACGATGAAGTGCAAACGGTCTCGTCGATCTAGCGATGGATCGATGTGCGCGTACTTGTCCTGTTCAAATTAGATCGCAGTAGATCGCGATAGGCTGCGCTCGTCGCAAGTGATGAAAGTGAATAAGATAGGCAAGTAATATGACACACCAATGTAAGACCACCTACCCGGGCTGACCAAGGCAGAGCAACTACCATCCATTCCACGATTGAAGTATGGGTTACTGAGAAAGATGTTCGGAGTTGTTCAGTAGGCCGTATCCATTGCCGATCGTCGTCGATCGTAGTGATCAGGGAGGTCGGTCGGGAGCAACAGGACAGATAAGTTGTTCACGATCGCGAACCGCACGGCAGACCAGAAGACCAACGAAACACCGGAATCGATACAATATCCCGCCGTACGCCGAACCGACTCTTTGAAACATAAGAAAGGAAGGCGTGAACAGGAGCTCGACGTTGACAGCAAGTTCCATTTGACCACTGCTAGCGTGCTGATTCGTGATCGTGTTTAATCGCGTTTGGATTTCTTCCATATAAAAGGGATTTTAAGAGACTTGAATTATAACATACGCAAAAGACGGCCAAGAGATAAGTTTCTTTCGCGATTGCAATTGTAGGGTGGTCAAAGTGCAGAGAGTCGATAGTGCAAGCCCTCACGAAGCGAGGTTCACACGTGGAATGACGTCATCGGCCAGTCGCCTTTTGCCAACTCGTTTTTCAGCTTTTACGCGCAGAACGAATTGAAAAATATTGTATGGTTATAGGAGCGAAACAACCCAGTTAATCTCTCATAAACCCTTCATGTAGCTCTCCAAATCGCTGCGATACCTGTCCCATTGTGACCAGCGCGATCATTCATGATCGAACGTAACAAATCACGAATTGTAACGCCGACGAGAACGGCATCGGAGGGCATGGATGCTGCGCCGCTGATAGATGTATCCCAGAAGTCACTTGGTATCTTAGCTGGGGCGTATTGTGTGAGAAACAAAATAAAATGAACGCAAGGCAAAAACTCACAGCATTTATTAAACCAAACGGACAGAAGGCAGGCTACGACGTCACGGAATTTCAATATACAGTGTGTTCGAAATCCACTAACTCGCCGAGCGATGTGGAACAATACGCCATTGGAGGTGTGTGATAGTTGCAAACCGTTTCACGTCGAAGAAGGTAAGCATTGAGTTGTGGGAACAAACAGAGACTGCAGCGGAAACTCATGAGTTTGGATGGAGGAAAATCATACTCAAGGTGCAAATAACGGACTGGGTAGAAGCTCACAAGGTACTCTCATACCAATCCGGCATGGTACAAGCAATTGGAGGGGGCATTTGGAGCGCAACCAATTTTTTCATCGGTCCGTAGATCGCACATCGCAGGAGATCGCATCAATCAGGATGAAATGAATCAATATATAATGACATCTTTAGAGGACGGGATCATTCGAACAGGCGAACGCAAAGAAACTGAAACATTTTAACTCTCAAATCAACTCGCGTTCAAGCTTGAAATACGAGAGTATTGGCGTTTCCGAATATTCCGTGCGTTCTAAGTCGCAGAATATCACGTCGGTTATGATGATCGCTGGTGCAGTGAAAAGAGGTCTCGGTGTTTGAGAGTGGGAGCAATAGGGTTCCCAACCGCCCACGCACACGGAGCAGTGAAGATCAAGACAGATCGGACTAATCGTCCGTCATGAGGGTGTGTATATGGCCAAGGAAAGTCGGAGCCTAGTGATGAGGCATCCAGACGGCCGTTAAGAGCCTCCATAAAATGAAAATTGACATGCAATATTCGGTGAAGAGATGGAGGAAGAATAGGATCGCGAGATCATCAAGCGGATGTGAGACGAACAGACCTGGCAAAATGGACAACCTTCAATAAAAGTACACGGCCACAAGGTCGTGAAATGATGGTTGGAGGAGTGCCTTACCCTCACATATCATCCGTTCGTCGTAGATCGTATCAGATCGCGCGGATCGTTGAAGAAGGATGGTGGATGGGACCGTAAAAGATCACGAATAGGCTACGTACCAGCATCAACGCGCCAGGCGAACGGAGCGGGGTCGTGTTCCAGATAACGACTCTCCAGCCTCCCAGTGGAAGGATCTCTTGTGAAAACTACACTTGAAAACCCAGATTCAGAACTGCGTGCGTTGGACAGCATGATCGCGATGATCTGGAGTAACGCAAGAGTCAGTCGAGAAAATATAGAGTTACCACAACCAGCAACCACGAACACTACTATCCAAGATTATGACGATTCGGCTATAGGAATCCAGAGGAGTCAGTAGCTTCGAAGTGAAAGGGTGAACACGTTTGTGTGACAAGCTGGCTTTCCAAAACCAAAAGCGGAACGCAATGATCATGTCACGAGTTTATTTTATAGAAATAAATTGTAATTCTCACGCATAACACAAAAGAAATAAGTTGTTTATATTAAAAGCCGTAGTGCCGTTACGCTATATGGAGGTCAGCCGTACGATAATCGAGAAATAGTCTGTAGGCGGAAATATTTGATACATCTGCTCTCCACACATCGGGTCGCAAAATGGACGGCGTCCGAAGGTGCGTTTCGCTCAGTTTCGGTCATGACCGGCAATGAAGTTTAATGCCTACCTATCATGAACAAAACGACCCTGCCCGCCTTTCCGACTCGGTGCATCGCAAGTTGTGAGGAGAGCTAATTGGCAATATCGTCGAGAGAAGAAGGGGACGGATGCAAAAATGATCAGCAGTGCGAGACCTGACATCGACCGCTGCGAACTCGGCACGAGATTTGATGTCTCGGTTAGATCGAACGCGTCGATGGGGATGAGATTGAACGGGGAAGGCAAACGAGAACGCTCCAATTATCAAGACTATCCGTTTATTACTCTTTCGTAGTTTATACTGCGAAAACCCATGATGAACTGGCTCGCCGTTGTGAAGTGGCTCGGAATCGGATGGCAAGATGTGCAGCGGGTTTGCAGTTGAATGGTCTGCGCAGTGACGAACCGAGAGGGGTAAAAAAAGTCTCATCAGCTAGAAAGCAATGGGACAGCGGACAGTCAAGTCTCAGAAATGGATTTGATGTCGAAAGCATCCGCAGACGCGGACACTGTCGTCACGGAAGGGAAGAACCGGCAAAATTGTGACAGAACGTGTAAATTACGATCGTGATTGATCTCACTGATCGACGGTACGGAATGCCATGTAGATGGATGGAGGAGCACGAGAGAGCGAAGTGCATGGATACCCGAAGACGGACGAACAATATCCTGGATCTCATACGTCGCCGATCGAGGCCGATCGCAATGATACAATGGGCAGTCGATGAGAACGGTGGGACAAAGTTGAGCACACCTGCAATGGAAGCCATCGAACGAGGACCAACCAGTATTTCCTGCTCAACGGAGTACCATTTGATGTCATCGCTTCGACATCTCAAACCGCTGAGGAGGCGACGCAAAAAGATCGACTGAAAGGTTTGAGACGGCGCTCTGGGCAAAGGTACTCCGTAAGGCAGAGATCGTACGGATCGGTCCGATCGGTGACGATTTCGAGAGAGCTCTGGGACAGAAATGAAGGAAGACGTGACTGGAGATGTGAAGACTTGCACGATTCGCAATGTTGATATCGACCACGGGACGAACGGAGTTAGGTCAACACCTATCTAGAAGCCACTGATCCCATTGATTCACCCTGGTGCAGGTGAGTCCAAAAAGAGAGGAGTGGCAGTGAGTGATGATAGAAACTCCGGACACTAGCTGTGGTTGATACCAAATCTCGTTCAAGTCGGTGAAGTTGTGAGTGAAGAGGAACTGAGGATCCACAGCTTACGTAAATTGACGTCATCTCCCTCCCGTGTTTTTTTATTCAACACACTTACGGCGGACTCGATACATACAGCGCACGTTTACCCATCCAATTGGACAGGATTAGATGCAATTTTGTGTGATATTTAGGCAAGGATTTTCCAAGACATACACGAGGAAGATATAATCGCTAAAGTTTGGCGGAGGCGAATGAACAGGATCCTAAGTCAAGCCAGGAAAAATAAGACGTAGCGATTTCGAGTGCAAAGAATCTGTGGATGGACGGAGAATGGTCATACCTGCATATGATGCCAAAATCGTCGTGCTTGGAATATAACTCCGAGGGAGTTGGCAGCAGCTTTTGGGGTCGTCTCAGTGGTTTTATCCAGTTCCTGAAAGAGAACGAAAAGTTATATATTGAATCCAGGTGGTTTTGGTTAAGGAGGCGCCGAGTCTGTTAGCAATATATGAACGAACGGAGGGTGTATAAATTCATCGATATCTCCCATGGATACCCGCTTGTCGTAACCGACACATTAGGTAGCCTTCGAAGAGTTACTGAATTTACATGCCCTCCGTACGTGGTCATAGTAGATTGCAGCAGATAACGACTGTCTGAATGAAGACAATGGAGCACAAACTTCAACACCAAACATGGCAAAGTGTGAAGTCTTAGATCGGGAAAGATCGAGACAATCGTCTGTGATGAGAGTCAATGGTGAATAGATGACCAGGAGTCGATGAGGTATTGATCAAGAAAGTGAATGGACTCTGTTTGGAAGCATGGTATTCAACTCTCACCCAAATCGACGCGAGCGACGCTGAGGAGAGATTTGAGAGGTGGCAGAACGGGACGGAGTCCGTACGGTTTAGATGATGACAGTACCAGATCGCGCTCTGTGATGGTCGAGAAGTAGGTGCTGAGAAAGATAGGGAAACAAAATATGAAAGGCAAGACTTTCAAGTCACCAATCCCTCGGCATCTCGACTAGAAAGTGGATGGCGGGATGTCCAATAAACGGGGGCTCTGCAAAAGATGCAGCGTGCCAAACCGAGCTTCGCAGGTGTGAATCGCGACGAGTGGATTGGCAATGTTGGTCCTCTTGCGGTTCATCCCCGTACAGTACACTTCGCCTCCCTCGTCCACAATCGAGGAAGTGGAATGGAAGGTCTGTAAAAGTGATTAAGTCACTGGGACTCTTTGCGATATGTAAGCGAACGGAGGGATGTGATTGCATGCTGAACCCCCACACGATCTGCACTCGATGCAATGTACACAACATCAAGTGATATTGGGGAGCGTCAAAGTCGGTCATTCAGTCTCCGTACGCTGAAGATCGCTGTAGATCGCGCCGATCGAGAGTGTAGATGGACGAAATGAAGACTGATGGTATGATTAGGAAGGGACTGCCACTTGGTTGCTGCAGAAACGATAGTGTAACAACACAACATACCAATGACATATCTCCTGGCGCTTCAGTGGTCTCCATAGCGTTGTCTTCCATGTTGAGTATGTTCACGATCGGTTCAGGAGGTCTGCGACTTCCTTGGCGAGATTTTTAGCCTAGCACCACTTTTGATTGTTTATGTTTCGCCAGCAGATCCGACAAGACTTGATCTGAGATCGTATACGCTATCCTAGAGGTACTTGATGATGCAGGATACAGCAGCTGTGAAGGTGGTTCAAGAAGAGTCACGACAATGTTACGTCATCATCCTCAGTGATCACACGCAGTGGGATAAGGTTCGAATCGTCCATATGTCGCAATACATAACATTTCATTCACGACAAAATATATTACAGAAACTAATAGTTGTAATGCAAAAAGAATCAGGGTGGAGTAGTCTCGTAACCAGACTCTTTTTGAGTGGTATCGAATCTGGCCATGGGACACGGAAGCGGAAACCGGAAAAAAAAAAATAGGATACCACTCGAAAAAGAGTCTGGTACCACTCAATCAGAAACGAGTACAGTACCCATTTCAAACTCCGATTAGTGCGCCACATTCCTTCCTCCCCTCATCTTGTCGCTTGTCTAGCCAGTATATCATCTGTGTTTGGTCATTATATCGTTAAGGACGACTCAAGATCACTTTGTCGAAGTTTTGGAGACCGTCCCGCCAAGTTGGACTACTGCAAAGCTCTGTCTTCGTGTCTGGAACTCGCCTTCAGTCATCGAGCTTTCCGATTCAATTCCAGGCATTTCATTGGCCGTATTTATAGCTGCACGCTCTCGGGATGTTACGGATAGTGTTCTGGGTTGTTTGCGGAACCGTGTTCTCCATCTCGATCGCGTCAGGTCGCTGGTATTCTGCAGTTCAAAATGGGCTCTCAATCATTCACTTGAGAACTGCGAAGACGACATTGAGGACACACATGGGGCGTGAAAAGATACCGGAAGACTTTTGGAACCATTTAGAGTGCGATTAGATGCGTGCCAATTCCCCGTTCGTTCTCGCCTACCTGCTGAGGCCTTGCGAGAGAATCGTCGGCCGCCGCTCCGGGTAGCATTTACTTGGCCTCAAAACAGTCGTTTCATTCATATTTGACAGTGTTATGTTCTTTAGACTGGTCCTATCAGCTCTCCGTGTTCGTGGAACGTGCAGTTGGTCGACGCAAACCGATACGCAAACCGGCAGGTTTGGTGTTGGATGCCATGACCTGCTCTATCGTATCTTTCTTCTTTCTTACTTAAATATATTTGATTTAATATTTTCTCATCCTGTTTGATGCTTATCGTAAGACGGGAGGATTCTACATGGCTTGTCGATGGTGTGCAAGGTGCAAGCATGTTTATAAGGTCGGTCGAGTGAGCTGCCCAGGCTTTGAGACAGCGGGACAGTTTTTAAATAATTTCTACAACGTATCCATGCTATCAAAGCCGCGTATCTGTTGCCAATGTTCAGTCAAACCGTTGCAAAAAGTGAGAGGAAATCCGCGCCACATCACTAATCGGAGTTTGAAATGGGTACTGTACTCGTTTCCGATTGAGTGGTACCAGTCTCTTTACAAAGTAATTCGAATATATTCGACACGTGACCCTTCACGTCCTCTCCCTCGAAGATTTTCGAATTACTTTCGAGGTGTAAAGAGACTGGTCACGAGTCTAAGGGTGGAGCGCGAGGGAAAGAGATCGGATATTAATTTTTAGCAAGGCGCAGGCGTACTGTACGCGTCAGACCTTTAGGATTGTCACGCGTCACAGCCCCTTGCATCCCATCCAATTTTGCCCTTTTGTCATACTAGTAGGTCACAGGGGGTCGCATCCTTAGGTACCCACCAATATGTCACACCAAATTTTCTCAGATTTATGTTAATTTTGGCCAAAAATACCATGTATTTCACTTTTTCGCCCTAAATCTCGCTTTCACAACCTCATGGAGGGTAATCGGCTCTGTGAACGCCGTGAAATGCATGCAAAAATCCATTTGATCAATCCTTGAACATCCATCGGTCACACGTCCAACAGGGTCACATCCTTCGGTCCCCGCCTGTCACAAGGGACCCCCCGCATCCTAAAGGTCTGACGCGTACAGTATACCTGTTAACAATCCGGACATGCAGATAATGAAGGGATGCACCGTGGGTTTGCCTTGAAAAGCGACGTGAGCTTGAGGTTTTCGAACTCCAAGCGAACAGAACGTTTTCATTCCCGTGTACTCCTCGGCAAACGGATTCTCTCTGTGAAATACACAGTTCATCAATGAATTGCGGAAATAGCTGTTTGATGTCACACGCGTACGGAGTAGATCAAAGCTGATTTGGAAAGATAATAGATCGAAGAAAGGGGGTGTGCTATTCGGCGTCGTCAGCATGGCGACACTTGAACGAAGACATGAACGACCAGAGTGCTCATCTCAGGTTCGCCAAGCGAAGTCGTTTGATTTCACCAGCAATAATCTGAGTAGCCCTCGAAAACGCCTCCGTGCGATTCTGATCCCAGCTGATTGCGACCACGAGAGAATGGTTGAGAATATATGAGATCAGCCATCGACCAACCGATGAAAGGAGGAAGAACTGCACATCCTTTCAGCCAATCCTCCCGCAATAAAGATGGCATAAAGCGGAATCGGATTGGCAGGTGTGCTGTGACTCTCCGTGCGGTTAGGGTGGCCGGGGATGGCGAAGATCTGTGCATTACGGTGAAACGACCTTAAATGTAATACTGATCTCTCGAGAAACCGTGAACTCCATCGCAAGAACGGAAATCGGGAACTTTCTAGAGCGCGCCAACCACACTTGACCTATAGGTCATTATGCGGAAATGACAGCTCGTTCGGTTGCCCAAAGTTTCCGTACATCGTAGATTTCAAGTTCCGGAGACCGTTGCAAAAATGGGGCATCACGGAAAATGGAGGAGCGAAGCTGATCGAGATCGGTCGAAAATCGAGATTCGCGTGACGACGGCCATTTTGCCAAAAGAAGGGAGCGAGCGATCAGGATGCTCCCTATATCTCGAGACCCTGCGAATGCCGTCGTGTCAATGAGTATCTGAGATAACACGGCCCACGAAGCACGCTCCGTATGGTATAGCATCGCACTGATCGAGTCAATTCTAAAGACACAATGGGCGTTAGGACTCAGGAGATGGCAGTGGCAGCGGATGAACGGAGTCGTCTAGCTTCGACCAGCTCTTATCTCCACTAGATTCACATTGAACGAACAGGTCAAGTGAATTGTGAGAGTGTTTTGGTCATTGGTAGACTCCGTATAGCGAAGATCGCAACAGATCGCCATGGTGGTCGAAGATGAGGGAGGCGAAGACCACATGGAACATCGATGCATTGAGAGGGAGCCAGACAACTTGACGCACGTTCCGTGCACTGTTATTCATAGGAATTTGCTTCTATAGTTCGTGAACTGGAGGGGGGAACATAAGAGCTGGAGAGACCGGTGAGGTACTGGCTGCATGAACGGAATCCCAGGACTTCCCAACATGGTGCATCCGTTCAAGAACCACGGATGCTAGTTCCAATGAGGGATGGAAAGGAGGCTGCCAGGTATCCATGGACTCCGTACGTTGCCAATCGCAGCAGATCGCGACCACCGCCAATGAAGCGGCGGAACAATGATGGGGTGTGAACGTCAGGGCCATACAGATCGAGCGAGATCGGGATGTCTGTACTCTGTCGTACGGAATGTCTGATGAAGAGGTAGAACGTATCTTGGTTCAATCGACTCAACGGTGTTCGCCCTTGAGCGAAAAGTTAAGAGTATCGCCTCCGACCTGGCGACACTCCGTGCAATTGGAAACAGTAGCTAGCCAGATGACTCACGAAATTGGGAAAGCCAAGAAATATATGGCAAGCAGTGAGTGCGATACATACCAACACGATCGCAGCCATTCCAGTCCCATTCCGTGAGATTTTGGAGAGGTTTGATTGATATGTGGTTGTTGGTTCTCGTCGTCGTTGTCGATGATGGACAAGATAAGAGTTGTGCGGCAATTACGTCATTTCCCACGTTGTAAACACACATTAGATTTTGATCGCAAAAATGTTACGATACATGGCGTGAAAGACAGGAATGCGTCCAGGAAATAACACCAATAAGTATAAGATCATTTCCGAGAGGCGGATCATGCTATGGGTGGGCAACAGTGCTGCCTCGTTCGTGTGTAATGTTCGTCGTGGGATCGTGCCATCTAGTAGAAAATACAATGTCGATTCCTTGGATGACAAGGGGAAAGGATCCGATTCGTTAAATGATGGATCATGCACTGGGCGACAAACGGTATTGCTTCTCTCAGCCGGGAAACCCGCCAAACTTGACGATCAGCGCAGAAATGAATCGTCGACAGCGTGAGCGGGTGAGGTCGAAGATCGACTCCGTACATCGCAGATTGCAACCGATCATGACGAATATGGAGAGATGAAGGGAGGAGAGTGTGGCATGACGGAATCAGCTACGGACTGACAGCTGCACAATTTTTCCCATCTAACCCAGTTTTGCGGTGAATGCCTTGGGGTTCACCTGCAATGGTCAGAGTGCAGCCTGTAGGAGAAATATCCGTGCAGTGTAGATCCTAGCTGACCGCGAAGATGAGGGAACAAAAATATTGGCGAGCGAGATCGGCTATTGGTCGACCCATGAATGGAGGCAGTGCAAAACATGGATGCGAGTCAATCCGCCTTCGATGTGTATCGCACCGAGTGGGATCGTATTGACATGTGGCTCATTGTTCGACGGCCTCCGTGCATCGACGATCGGTGGAATAGCGAAGGTTTGCTACTGTGGTGGAAATAAATCTTCAGGGTAATAGAAATGTCGAGATATCCCGAAATTCGGGGCAAGAACGGACGGGCTCGAGTAAAAAAAAATTGGAGCACTCCAACCTATAAAGGACTCACAGGACAGCCCGTGTATTTGAGAGCTCGTTTGGCCCTCGAACGGTTCCGTACTTCGCAGAGTTTCAGATTGCTTCGACACCCACTGGGGGGAGGTATCGAATAGAAAACGGAGACATTCCAGTGATCAATAGACGAACAGAGCAACGGGAACACAGAAGCAAATCTCCACCATACAAGAATGTCGACGAATACATGGGGAGGTTTCTGATTGTCAATGGACTCCATACGGCGCTGATCACAGCAGATCGTCGACAAAGACAAAGAAAGAGAACGTGGAGAACACCTCCAGAGACATCGAACATCAGCAGGTCACCATTGTCCCGAACGGAGCACCCGAGTTACTAACCCGTCTCAAACAAACTCGTGATCCCCATCCTGAAAATAATCACGCGAGTAGTTGGGAGGTTGCTAAATTTTCTCGCATGCTCCGTACGGTGCAGATCGCAGCCGATCGCGGGGATGGTGGGTGATTCGAAGGTGGGATGGAGATCGAGACCTGAGACAAGCAGACAGGAGAGATCGAGTACGAATCAGTATGAACGGTGACCTTTATCAGACTTGGATTCATGCCCCAACCAATTCCCACTTGAAGTTATGAACAGGTGAGGAATACAGGGCAGGGTGATCATGGTCAATGGACACCGTACGTCATCGATCGCAGTAGATCGCGACTATCGCGAATGGCGAGAACAAACAATGAATAGAGCAGAGTCCCAGAGAATGATTGAGAGAGATCGGTATACAGTCTACTCAACTGAGAGCACCTTGACATCGCCTGAGGTTGGTTGCATCGGAGAATTTAGTGGTCTGCGAAAGGTTGAGAGTGTGGACGGTCGGTACGTTCAGTATGGTGTACTTCGTCGTCGATCTGGTCGATCTGTGCCGATCACGAAGGGGTTCCAAGGAACAAGTAGTGCAGGGACAAAACGTTGGCGGTTGGAGTGGTATCGGTACCACGATATGGAGGTCGACGAGCGGTTGCCGAACGGAGGCTCAGCATAAGAAGATAATCTCTTATGGCGTCAACAATGCAAAACTGCCATGCTTCCACAAGAGAAGTGATGTTCTACAGTGGAGACCTCCGTACATTTGCTAGTCGCCCTTGACATCAATTGCATGGTGGTTGGAGAGCAGAAAGGTCAGTGGTTACGTGATTAATCGTGACACACTTCCATGACGTCATATCAATGCAGTTGTCAGAACGCGATGGTATCAATATAACAGACGCTTTTACCGCCGACAAGAAGTAAAGATAATATCACAGCAACGGAAAACTCAAAAATACTTTCAATAACTCAACCCGCCGTCCTGCCTTTGGCAGATTATAGCTCGCCAAAGAGTCCGGCCCGTTCGATTTTCCTTTCCATCCAACATCCTGTAAACTTCTAACTGAAATCACATGAGATCCCCATCCCACATGCGCCTCCCGCTCAGTCGTGACCCATAAGAGTCTTCTCGTCCAAAACCTAATGAGTGAACGTGAATGCAAAGAAAGAGGTGTGAGGATGTAGACCGACCTCTGAGGGGAAAAGGACCGAACTTCGGCGATGATGAGGATGTGTACATTGCATTGATGTTGCTTCAAGGAAGGTCTACGTGAATGTGAACGGAATGTTTATGGCATATCTTCAATTTCATTCAGCAATGGAACAGCGAAACAGAATAAATGTGTTATGAATGATCAGGGGAACCGAGTCGAACCGAGTCATGAAACACTAGAGTGGCGCAAGACAATAGAAGATTCAAGGCGGCGTGAGATTTCATTGGGAGAACCGTGTGATGTATTGGTGGACAGAGAAGTTTGGCAAAAATTATCCCCAAGATTCGGACTTCAGTATGTGACATGTCGTAGAGTAGAAGGGAGGTTTCTGGCTCAAAGAGTCTCTGTACATTCTCAATCCACATTCTGTCATGAATCCAAATAATATCGAGAGATGGTAAAACAGGGTGAAAGTTCAGCATTAAGACTGAGCCTGAACGGAGAAAATGCGTCAATCGACATCAACATTGGCATCATGTCAGTCGGACGGAGCGATATGAAAGGAAAGAAGCTATCCCAAGCGGAAGCACGACGTTACGAACGACGTCACTTTTGCGCTCGAGAAGTTTCGTTTGATCAGAGCGCTCCGTGCGAATGGGCCAATCGCCGTTGATGGATTCGATCGGAAAAAAATAGGAGTGAAGTGAAAGATGGACGATGTCGAGATCCCCGAGCAACCTGCGCGAGAACGGAGACTTCAACATCACTATCTCAGCATGTCCAAACTCGAAGGTCGAGAGTCGAATGGATCTTGAGAACGAAAATCGGCATCGAAACGCTCCGTAAGTCGTAGATCGCAGCCGATCGCCATCGTCGTCCACGAGGATAGTGAGCAAGATCGAAAGGAATGCCAGAGATCAAGCAACGCTGAATAGCCATCGTTTTCCAAACGGGGGCATTGCTTTGTACAAGGCATTAGATCGTTCCATCAACATTTGCGAGATGAGCGGCGTTACACAAAAGGTTGAGACGATCGCACCTTCCATGCGTCCTCCGTATGGCGGAAAGCACAGGTCGTCACTTCAATCGTCCATGGTGTCGAGGAAGTGGAGGGATGAAAGCAGCGCGATCAGGAGAGATCAGTTGCTGATCCAGCAGGAACGGAGTTCCTAACACACGACTTCGCATGCCGCTCTCGCCCGTTACTATTCGGGAGCTAAGGGTTCCGCTGAGAAATGGAGAGCGGGTTGCGATTCGCATATGAACTCCGTACGTCGTGGATCGTGCCAGATCGCAACCATCGTCAATGAAGAAGACCAATAAATAGTGATGCGAAGTACCAGGGGATGAGATGCAGCAAGATGCAAACGCACGTTTCTACTTTACTGAACGCAAGAACGCTGTATGACGCCAGTCGACTCGATGGTATCTCGCGTTAAGCGAAGGGTTGAGAGGATGAGCATGGTGCGCTCAGCACATGGAAGATCGTCGCTGATCTGGTCGATCGGTGTCAATGTCGAAAGACTGCCTGTACCAAGCAGCGTAAGAGTATCGATATCGACGACCGCACGCCGAACGGAGCCTTCATTTCGAACATGGGTAAGCGTAAAACCTCTCATACCAGCAGCGATGCGTAACTGCAACTTTCACGGTGTACAAGAGAGGTGGTGTTCCACACGACGGGGACTCCGTTGAGTATATCTGTCGTCCTCGACATCAGATCGAGAGCAGAGTGTGGTGATTACGTGATTGCACGTGGTCACACTTAGAAGTTGCAATTGACACCAAACAAGATCATGAAGGGGTTGCATACGTGAAAAGGGTGCAAGTCCTTTCCTTTCTTTGTGGAAATGATTAGCAGTGGCGAGCACTGCGACGGAAAAACGCAAAAATCTTATCGACAACTCAGCCATCTTTTCTTGCCTTCGAAGTCATCAGCGAGTTAGGCTGGCAATACTCCTTTTAAATTCCGGCTACATAGCATTTTGCTTCCCATTCTCCATGACTTCCACCCGAATCGTTTGCCCATCCCCGGGTGCTCCGCGCTAAGAAAAAGACATCAAGTCTCATCCAAACCGACCTCTCGCTGAGCGATGTAGGTGGAAGGCAAACTGTCGAAATATGTGGGGAGTTTGTGTTCAGGGAAAGGATCGGAGTAGTGTGGTGGTGGTAGCTGGACCGCACGGATAATACATACATACGATGTTGCCATTGCTTCCAAATGAAACTATGCAAAGAATATACATGAGTGCGCTAGCGCTTGTATCTTGAACGCGATAGCGTGTATGGAGCTCACAAGGTCGAAAAGGACAGTGTAGTGCCAGGGAACTGAGTCGTTCATAAAAGGTGTGATCTCAGGATGGAAGGAAGATCGATTATGACCAATGAAGCAAAGTTAGCGATGAACAGAGACCTCGGGCTCCACCATACCATCTCCAGCACGTCAAAGCTTGAATCAGAGTATGTTACACTAACATACACGAAGTCGAACGAGGGCGAGATTTGGTTCGCGGAAGTGTCTGTAAGCTGTTAAACCACGTTCGTCGTGAATCCGATCAGTGATGAGATTAAGCAAGCGAATGAAAGGAGGTGGTCCATGAATTGGTATCGGCATCCAACGTTGCACGATGCACATACTGACTACTGGGTTGGCGAAGACGCGTTGGCCAATTGAGACGGCGCCGGGAGGTATGTCGGACCACAGTGCTGTGGTCATTCCCGTTATGATAAACGGACACTTAGCCAGGCCGAAGTTTGTCTGGGATGTGCGAACGAAGGGAGACGGAGAAGATCAAGAGATCATCGCCGTGCGACGGATGCTCTTCACATAGGATAGAGCGGGTCAGAAATCGAGGAGTTTCATGCCTCCACATGCCCCGTACTTTGCACATCGCATTCAAACTCGACAGTTTTCGATCGCTGGATATGGACACTTGCTGGCAAACTGCAGGTGAACGGAGTCACATCAGGAGAGGACATCTCCCGCAAACCTAGAATCAATACATGCTGAAGGGGAGCGGGAGAGCATCATCACCATTAGACAGACTCCGTTCGTCGCAGTTTAGAGCAGATTCCAAACATCCTTGATAGTAAGGAAAGGACATACAGTACGGGAAAATATTGTGTTTGAAGCCTTCCGTACGTCGCTAATGCAAAGGATCGCGACGGTATTCATTGGAGGACGGGGGTGAAGTAAAGAAGATGAATGAAGGACTGACTGGTGAGAGCTGCTCGCAACGATGACCGGGGGCGTTTCCGATTGGGATTGAAATATCTCCAGAAGATCCACGGGAGATGTAAGCTGACATCCCCTAGATGCGGAGAGTATTTCCAGTCGTCAAACCGCCCCGTACATTGTAGATGAGCGCAGATCGGTGATCGTCCATTGGTTCGCATACAGTCCAGATCAATTGGTGACTACAAGATGAGGTATCGTCATTTAATAGCAGGTGAACGGAACTGATTGTTCATAGACTTCAATGGTCCATCATCAGCGCACACCAGCACAATATTGACCAGGGCATCTGATAGGATGGATGGTGCCTAGAAGGATGCAGTTCCGTACAGTGCAGGATATTGAGACCAGATCAAGCTCGATGAGAGTGAATTAGGCATGAAAGACCGATGCTGACTGGGTTACCAAAAGTCGTGAAGGTCCGCACGTCGCAGATCTTAGCTGATGGCGACGAATGCACTGTACGGCTCTGGGTGATATTGAAGGGACTAGCAACCGCGAGGTGTGCGAGAGACTGATAGGCGAACGGAGCTTCCGTATGGTTGAACTGCGATCACCCCGAGAATTCATGTAAGGTGAACTTTGCGTGACATTAGGTAGAAGAGGGGTGAGGTCGCAGACCATCGGGACAGATCGCGGCGATCGTGGGATGGTATGAAGAGAAGGAGATGGCAACTAGATTGCAAAACAGAATCCACCACCAGTTGAACGGTGCCGTACCCCGCCTAACTCAGAACGTACTCACGAATCTACAACCGACCAGAAAAAGATGATTAGGAGATCCGAGAGGATGTGCTTAGTGCACAAGGGGGTTGCAGAAAAAAAATCCGTGACCGGATGTTATAGATTTAGGATAAGGCCTTCCACCGAAGGACCCTCCCCCTACCTGATTATATAATCATTTAAAATCAATTATTTTAATGAATTTTGCGATAAAATACTGGGTATTTGAGTAGTTTCCGTGTCCCGAGAAGGAAAATGCAACATTTTGGGGCCAAATGTCCTTGCGTTGAACAGCCGCACCAGAGATCTGCAAATGCGACATGTAATACTGGAGTCAGTTCGCATGACATCTGCAATTGCCAGTAATAGTCACGGTGATCTAAGTTATTCGAATGCTTAGTTATGTTTTTTTGGAATCTAAAATTAGGACGGTGGCATACTCACGCATCAGATAAAACTGTGAGTAGGAATGGGTACCGGCCAGGTGGCATTTTTCATGCTCCCCATGTTGTTCAGTCACTTCGGTGGCCTTCAGAACACTGAATACAGCGATACCCGCCACCTCAAGCCCAGTTTGGACCCTGGTCCAAGTTTTGGTTAAGGACCTCTGGCCAAGGACCCTCCCCCAACCCCCGGTCTCGGAACTTGCCGCTGCAACCCCCTTGTTAGTGCAGGTAGTGCTGTGGGCAGAAGTCTAGGCCCCTGGCTTCTGCCAATTGCCAGGCAGAATGGCAGAAGGTGAATTGGCAGAAGGTGGCAAAGGAATATGGCGGATTTCGTGTGGTACGGCCATTTTGCCGATTATTTTTAAGTTCTGGCCCGCCAAGCTCCGGATTTACCGGTTGCCGGGACCGGAACCTGCCATATATGGCCTCGCTTAAGCTCGTTCTGCCACCCTCTGCTGTTGTGGTCCGAGAGATTGAAATTCGGTGGCATGAAGCAGGAATTTCGTTTGCCATCTGCCACCCTACTGCCGGGCTGGCAGAAATAGGTCTGGCAAATGGCAGAGTTCTGCCAACAACACTAAGTGCAGGCAGGCACCGTACATCGCTGGAGATGACAATCCACCATATATCGAGTCGCCAGTGACAGTAAGCCAGAAGATAAGGAAAGTTAGAAAGCATCAGACGTGGCTTGGGCGAGAAACCAAGGCCTAGAACGCAAGACGATTCTCGCTCATCGCGAGTTCCAGCTCCACCTCACACCTGGCCATGAAGATGAACCGTCTAGACGACGTTAGTTCGTTATCTGATCGAGTCCATCGAGGTGAGCAGCATTACGAAAGGGCCCCAGGAGCTGTTAATAGGGAGGGTGAGACTTGGCCGGTATGATCGAGATATCTACGGACCAGTTCGCGCGTCAAGCACGTTGGTGTGGACACAAAGTGGTGGTGGATGAGATAATGATGCATCTCGATTACGTACAAAAACCAAAACCAGCAAAAAATTAATCCGCATTTTCATTTCTCTCATGCCAGAACGCGTCTCAACAGTTTTTTTGAGCGTTCACTCGTTCCGCGGTGGATGGCCGTGCCAGATGTGTCACAAATTTTCAAAGAACAGTATCACGAAGATACCGGAAATATATTTATTGTAAAGTGGGGTGTTGATCAGTAAATGGCCATTATTTAAGGATGTGAAAAATCAAGAAGTCTAATGATTAGGAAAGAAATGGGGAATAATGGTCATTGTGGAGAACTGCGGAGGATGAGCAACTCACATTGGTCATACCTTGTGGGAAAAGGTCGAAGATGGTGATGTGTCTCGTTCCGCAGAGACGGCAGTGCGTATGGTCTTGACCTAGATAGCTTCGAGGAGCAATCTGGACTTCAGCACTAGCGGCGTGTTAGTTAACAAAGAGATTGGGAAGTGGGAGGAACTACTCACGGCCGGAGAAACGCGAAAACGATATTCGACACCACCTCCTGATGCGTAGGCTTTGGTCAGCTTGCAAAAAATACGGCCGTCCAAACCATGGGCACATCACTTTATCGCAGAAGCCAGAAAACCTGAGCGGATACGAGTTGGCGTTGAGCATAGCGCAGTATGTCGACAACTATAATGAAGAGGATGAGGAGGATTGTGAGTGAGCGAATATTGACGATGGAGAGATGTGCTGAGATTTTATGGTCAAACGGAGCTTGGATAAAGCTGTATGACCTCCAACCGTGTATATACAGGTTATTGACCAATAGGTCATTGAACGGAAATGGAGGTTGCGAGCAAGTAGACTCCGTACGTCATAAATTGCAACACATCGCGGCAATCGTCGGTGGATTGATGAAAAGACAGGACACATTGGCCGGATAGATAGAGCTGCTAGCGAACTGCGAACTGCCGGAATCAGTGACATGGAGGTCACTACTCTCACAGACCCGAATCGCAATGCTCATGGACACCAAATGGGGTCGGAGAGTGTTCTTGCCATTCGCCGGACTCCGTACTTTGCAGATTGCGGCGGATCGTCATATGAGTAGTGGGGTTGAGGACTCATAAATGAGAACCCAGTCGTGTGATGAACTTGCGATTTATTGCTCGAACGGCATAGGCAGGGCGGTGGAGCGATTGCAGGTAAGCTCTCGTCCCCGAACGGAGTGGAAATGCAAACGCATGGATCTCGAAGGAATGTGTGATCAGAGATATGACTGACACGTCGGGGAAGTAGGTTGAGAAGACAGCACTTTTATGTGCACTCCGTACGATGGGGATCGCACCTGATTGCTTCAATCGCTAGAGACGAAGAGGCGGAGGAATCCATGATCGGTGCGATCAGCTACGGACCCAGCACGAACAGATCACATTAACCTTGATAAGACTCCTATTCGCATCTCGAGCCTGGCTCCGGTGAGATGATGAGGAGTTGGGTCATCACTCGTCAATGGACTCCGTGCGCTGCTGATCACAGTAGGTCGTGATGATCGTTGAGCTGGTACAGCAAGAAAAAATAAGGCGCACCAGAGGGACCCAGAAAAATCAGATACCTAACATCTGCGAGTGCCGAACAGAGCGAAACCTCTCTTGAGCATTATGTCGATCAACGACTTGGGGTGCAAGAGGCCGATGGAAGAATGATCGAGGCGCAATGTGGAGAAGTTGCACTACGTGCGGCGCAGATAACAGTAGCTGGGCCTAGCTGTTTGAAGAGACCGATGGTGAGGGGAACTAAGAGGTGAGAGCATGTCAATGGAGGTATTTGAACGTGAAGCCTCGAGGTTTTGGTGTGGCGGAGTCATCACATCGATGCGATAAATCTGGCGTCACAGGCACCGTGGCACGTGGCTCGCTTCTCGTCACGCGATGGACAACTTGTAATTGAATCCCGAGTAGCTTTACCGCTTTGTTGTCCGTCTTTGCAGTTCAACGCATTATATTTCTACATGGGCTCGAAGTATCATGCCACTCATCGGTCAATAACAGGTGAATCCAAATCTATTTGATGTATTTGGCTTTCGTAAATCCCATCATTCACGATTCAACCGATATAAAGAGTAGGAAACAAATACAAAATGCAAGCTTCAGTCGACACCATCAAAAACGAGAAAATTCACGGTATAACACCACACAATCACGAATGGTAATAAATTTGGATAAGTATGCTTTCTGGCCGGGATGATCATGGTGGTCATGGTCGGAGGGATCTGTTTGATTGATGAATAAGTAGATATCATGAGAAGAAGGAGCAGGAGTGAGCGAAAAGGCTTATCGGGAGATACACAAGGTCTATCGTTTGAACGGAACGTTGGGGATTTTTTAACGAGCTCGCTCTTCTATACCCAACCAGTACGTCGTTTCAGAATAATATTGAGGCTGCTCGACATCCACCAGATTCTGTATGTCGTAGATTCCAACGAGTGAGAATCGATGACAATGTTGAGATAAAGCACGCTGGATGACCGATGAAATGTTGGCGAACATTGAGCGGAGTGTCAGCGCCGAGATGTCGGTCATCCATCTCCAGCGAAGCTACCTTCGATGTACGTGATATTCACCGACAGCAAAGTGCATTGTGGACCATAGATGAACTCCGTCCGTCACATCGCAATAGAACGGGGGGATCGATCCATGCAGATAGGCGAGCGTGTAACGACGACATTGACGGTAGTGAATGTAAGATGTAAAAAAGGACAGACATGATCTGCGAGACTCATAGGTGAATAGATCCGGCGAAACAAGTCACTGCGTATCTCCAGACCACCATTCATGATGCACATTATGTAACATCGAGTGGAGGCTGGGAGTGTCTAGACCCATTCACCGATTGTGAACACAGTAAGTCCTAGGCGATCTTGACAAGCAATAAGAGTGGATAAAGCGAGTGTTTGTGAAGGTGCGAGGTCTTCGGGACCTCCAGATGAACAGAGTGACTTTAGGTGTTCCATACACTCCAGACGATCCACGCATGATGTACTGAGGTAGCACTTGGTGGAACTGGAGAGATATCTTGGGCCATGAATCAACTCTGTTCGTCGTAGATCCCATGCGATCTGGACAATCCGCGAGAAGATTAAAATGTGCGTGGGCGGAGGATATTGAATGGACTGGCCATTGCGAAACCTATGAGACTCATAGACGAACGGAGCAGTTAACCTCTCTGGATACCCAGGTGACCCATGGACGATGTACAGTAGTGACATCAAGTGGGAATTGGGGGAAGTCATTGTCCAGGTCCACCGCCGTTCGTCGCAGGTTGCACAGATCTCTGGCGACCCTGTCCATCGATGATAGCCAATAAATGGGGTGACTTGCGAGATCTGCGAGATCACAGGTGAATGGAGATAAGACTACAAAATTTTAACCTCCTGACGATCCATGGGATCTGATTTGGTGACAACATAGGTGGAAGCACGGGAGATGAGCGGGCAATCATTAGGCTCCGGATGTACATCGCAGGCGATATTGACGACAATGAAATTGATGAATACTTGGGGACATTGAAGAAACTGGCGAGATCGGCGAGAGGCTCAAAGATCAACGGAGCGTTCCTTTGAGTAGGAGCTACCAAGACGACCACGCGCGATGCACCATACGTGACACCGAGTGGTAGCTTGGGGGTGTTCGCAGCTCGTGAATCCGCACCGTTCATCGTAGATCGCGACTGATCGCGCTGATCGAGCTTGTGGTGGGTTGGTATGAAGCGACGAGAACGACGAGGACAGGATGAGGTATTTACCAGCAGATGAACGGAGCTTCGGTACTCACTATATCATCACACTCACAATCTATCGTCGACGCGATGGCATCGGCTAAAGAGCTGAGCGGGTGACGATGGCGGGAACAGACTCCGTACGGTGTTGGGGATGTCGAGAAACCCGATCGAGCGGCATGGCTGAGTCAGAAAAGGAAAGGATAGAACGCAGCAGCTGAGTGCACGGGAAAGCAAAGGCCAGAATGCACCCCAGAGCCAAGCTCTAGAACCAATCAAAGGATGTTGTATGGGAGAACTCAAACAATCCATGGATGGTTATCTCTGGAAGCGTGACATCCCGACGCGTGACAGACCTTACCAAAGGCGGCAAACACCCACGCCACATCTGCAAACTCTTCATTGCCATCACCTCCTCTCCAAAACCGCGCACGTCGTGCAATTGTGCGTCGATCCAGATGGCCGACGTGGTGACATTTTGCTCTTTACAGCTTTCGGGATGTATCGTCAATTACCGTCGGTTTGGTGGAGTCAGGTGGACCATCCGCTGTGATGTGGTAGTGTTGAACAGTTGAACTTCGGAGTACCGTGACAGTATCCGGTGATTATAGAAAACTCGGTAGCAAACTCTGAACTTTGTGTTGTTTGTTTTCGGCGCTTGCGATCAACAAAGGCGGGTAACCGTGGAATATCAAAAAGGCTGTGAAGACGGGCACCACACGCCGCGTGGGTCAGAGGTCATTAACGAATTAGGTTATAAGTCAATGGTAACTGCGCCATCCATCATACCACCATTCCATTCCATCCCCCCACCCGCACCGTTAAACGAGCAACTGACCGCCGAACAGACGATAGGAAAGAAAAGATGGCTGATGATGATTGGAAAGACGGCATTTTCTTGAAGGTGTGTGCCATTACTGCGGTGGTCCAGCAACGTCGGACATGAGTGTCGAGCATCATGCATGCCACACTCTCTCCTCTCCTTCAGCTTATGAGATGACTGACGACTGACGACGCGTCTTGCAGATAATCAACGTGATCGTATACTTCCTGTTCCTTTCATCGAACATCTACGCCATCGCAGATCCCGGCGGTTACCGTTCCGGCAGAGAAACGTACTTCACACCAGCCCCATACGCTTTTTGTATCTGGTCAGTCTCTCATCCTTCCCCCCTTTCATCCCCTTATTCTCCATTCCTCCTTCGAATACAAAGCTGATACTTGCGCTATAGGCCGCTGATCCACCTGCTCCTCCTCGGCACGATCATCTACCAATTCTTCCCACAAGGCAAACGCGTCATCGTCGACGGCATCTCGTGGCGCTTCCCCCACCTTGTCCTCCTCAGTGCTCTATATGCCAATGTATGGGGTCGCCAGCTTTACGACGTTGGTGAGTACACGAGAAACGCAACGAGTTCGGAGTTCGACCGCGCAGACCACGAACCACGATGCGCAGTGATCCCGCGGCAGTAACTGGCGCTTCTCATCATACGTGTTCCTCTATCTTCTCCCCTTGATATCACGAATCGCCGAAAAACTGACTGAAAGCGTTCTTCTCCCTCAAAATAGTATTCATGCTTGCCTTCCTCGTCAGCTCCACAGTCACCGTACGTCTCCATCCCCTTTCCATCCCAAACTTCGTGATACTCACGGACGTTCATTTGTTGCTTTTGATTCCGTTGTTGTTTGCACACCATTCGGTTTGGTTTGGTTTCTATATGTTTATGCGCGTTCGATTGGACGTGGTGGATGGATGCTATGCATAATCGGCTCATTGAAATGCTTCGGCCCTCTCTCAATTCATTACCACATCAACTTTCCTGTCTCCTATCCCTCGTATCAAAACCTACAGCACATCTACTACATAGTCAAGCGGCACCACGCCTCCGAGTCCATCAACGACAAGCTCTGGATCCACCTTCCGTTCTCATTGTACCACGCATGGACGACCGTCCTTGTCCTGTTGACGGCGTTTGAGGCGTTTGGCGTTGACGCCGCGAAGTACCAGGACCATTTCTACACGCATGTCACCGTTATCCTTGGATTGTGAGTCCCATCCCCACCCGTCCCTCCCATCACATTTCCATTCCAGTTCGCTAAACCCCATCAAAAAGCATCTTCCTCAACGTAACTTCCGCAACATATGCTTTCTCCTCCCCTCAAGGCGACCTCGCAGGATCCATCGTCATCACTTGGTCACTCCTCGCCATCTTCGAACACCAGCGTTCCTCAGCCATCATACACTGGTGCGCATTGGCGTTTGCGGTGCTGAGTGTGTTGTGGGTTGCAAGGAGCTTGTATGGTTATTACGTGGCATGGAGGGGTGGGGCGATTTCGCTTGGGGGTGAGAGGCACCCAATTTTGGGTGGGAATTAACTGCAGTGCCTGCAAGAGGCACGAAGCAACTGACAGAGCACCGATTACTTTCGAACGCATGTCACTCCACTCCTCAGCATATATCCAGCATTTGTTGAATCTTTAGTCGCTTTTGAAATGTCCTCGTCTTTCGAAGTCCAGAATATTATATTATTTTACCACGTCACTCATCGGTCAGCAACGGGAGAATCAAAATTTGTTTGACCTTTCGCATTTAGCAGTCTCATAAGTACGATAATATTTGTCCGTCATTGGGAAGGAGATGTAATCAACACCAATTTACCACCAATAAAAAATACAAGCCTCTGTCGACGCCATCAACGACTAAAAAGGACAGCACAACTCGACGCTAATATGAGTGGTGAAAATTGAGGAAGATACTCTTACTGACCGTGGTGCACAGCAGAACATACCCAATTAGACAACCAAAGAAACCTGCATGACGAAAAGGCATTGTACCACGAGAAGGAGGACTGGAGTGAAAGAAGTCATAATCGCAAGATACGCGGCCAGACATGTGTGAACGGAATCACGACATACTGTTGCGTACGAGCGAGCTTTTCTGTAGCCAACGTATAAGTTGTTCCAGAATAGTAACGCTGCTCGAGTTCTCGCAGATTCCGTGCGTCGTAGATTCCTAGAGATCGTGACAGAGATGATGTTGTACAGTATAGAGATATGGGTTGAAAGACCCTGGGTGACTGGCGAAGTCTATGAGTGAACAATGAACGGAGAATAATGAAGCACAGCAATCCATCATCAGTGAAACCACGCTTCATGCACCGGATTGCACTGAAAGCGGAGTGTTGCGAACCTTCAGCGGACTCCGTACGCAGTACATCACAGCAAGTCGCGGTAATCGAGTCCATTCAGACCAAGGTGAAGCGGCGAATAGGTCCTAACAATCGACCTGATCAATAATGGCGAGGATAATGTGTAATTCTGCAGACATTAGAAGAAGGGCAAGATCTTTAAGTCATGTTGACGAACGGAACGAACCTCGCCTTGGGAATCCCATATAGTCCATGTATGATGTCCTGTACGCGACATCAGGTGGAAACACCGGAGGGTTGTAGGCTGAGTATTACCTCCGTTCATCTCAGATCCTATAGATCCTAGGCAGTCTTACGAGTGATGATCGTGAAAAATGTGTGAAATCGGAGACATTGAATGGGTGGCGTTCGCGAGATTTGTGAGACTCACAGACGAACGGAGACTCGGGCTGTCTCCGGACGTTCCATGCACTACGCGCATTAATTGACGTTGAGTTGCGGCTGAGGAGTGTCCAGACCCTTGGGAGGACTACGTGCGGTATAGTCCGAAGCAATCTTGACGAGTAATAATAGTGGATAAAACGTGTGAATGCCAATCGACTCCGTTCGTTGGGGATCCCAGGCGGTCTTGACGATCAATGAAGGTGAATACAACGTGGGTATGCGAAGGGACCGGCGAGATCAGCGAGAGACGTGCGAGAGCGGCGAGACGCGGAGGAGTAGGCAATGCATCGACTCCGTTCGTCGTACATCCCATCCATCTGCCACGATCCTAGCAATCAAGAGGGCAAATAAAATAGGTAAACATGGGAGACACTGATTGGGCTGACGATCGAAAGATCTGCGAGACTCATAGACAAACGGAGTGGACAGGATCACGCTTGCAATTCCTAGCCCATCCATGCACGATGTATGTGAGTGACATCAAGTAGGAGTGGAGGGAATTCATTGATCAGGGGCCAACTGCGTTCGTCGTAGATCTCTTGCGATCTCGAGGATCGACGATAGCGAATAAAAGGGATAAACATGGGAGACAATGATTGGAGATCGCGAGACCGGCGAGAGACTCACAGACGAAAAGAGTATGATAGGCGGCTTTCGGATCCACAGATGATCCATGCGCGATGCGGAAGGGTACCATCAGGTGGAAGCGGGGGGGTAAGCAATGCATCGACGCTGTTCGACTTGGATCCCGTACATTCCTTACGATCTTGACAGTCAATGAGGGTGATATTATGGGCGAGTACGGGATTGACGAGATTTGCGAGACCTGCCAGGGACTCAGACGAACAAAGGTGACGGATGAAGAACCTCCAGATGGTCCATGCACAATAAACTGTACGTGAACGTCAAGTGGAGCCGGGAGGACCATCCATGAACTCTGTTCGTCGTAGATCGCGACAGATCGCGCTGATCGTGCATATCGCAAGTTGGTATGAAGCGACGAGGAAGAGCACGACGAGATGTGGTTTCTACCAGCATTTGAACGGAGCGTATTTTACCCGGCTGGTTTACGCTCAACCCGTAATCGACGCACAAGACGCCGACTAGGAAGGGTCTGAGAGGATAGAGCAGCGAGCACGATTGGCTCCGTACTGTTGCTGGAGATGTGGACGAACCAGATCCCAAGTCGCATCGCTATGTCCGAAGGAGGAACTAGAAAAGCCGCCGCCGTGCCAGTGTGCACGAGAAACCCAAAAGCCAGAATGCATAGCTAGCCCAGAGCCAAGCTCTAGAATCCATCGAAGGACGTTATTTGAGAAGACACGAAGACTCACAGAGTTCCCAAGAGCGGAAATCGCTCGAGGTGGCGTGACGTTCCTTCCCAAACGCAGTGACGTATTACCAAATCTAGGCAAGACGCACGCCACACGCCACATGGGGACGTGACGTCAGAGCGGATTTAGGCTAGGCAAACAGGCAACACGCGGCACAAGGTCCGCGCAGCGAATTGCGTTATAAGTCAATTGGTAACTGCGCCTTCATCACACCACCTTCCACCACCCCATCCCTTCCTCCCATCTACCTTTGTCCACGCCTGTTCAACGACCAACTGACGAAAAGGAAGACGAATAGGACGATAGGAAAAGAAAGAAAAGATGGCTAATGATGATTGGAAAGATGGTATTTTCCTGAAGGTATGTGTGGTGGTGGTGTCTTAGCGACGACGGGCGTCAAACACGGACTGAAAGACTGTGGACTGACGACGACGACGACGACTCCTGCAGATAATCAACGTGATCGTGTACTTCCTGTTCCTCGGCTCGAACATCTACACCATCGCAGGCCCCGAAGGCGCCTACCGTTCCGGCAAAGAAACCTACTTCACACCCGCCCCCTACGCTTTTGGCATCTGGTCAGTCTTCTTCTCCTCCTTCCATTCCCTCCTCTGCTATGAACGCCACCTAACATCGGCAATTTGGTTGTATGTTAAAGGTCGCTGATCCACCTTCTCCTCCTCGGCGCGATCATCTACCAGTTCTTCCCGCAAGGCAAACGCGTCATCGTCGACGCCATCGCATGGCGCTTCCCCCTCCTCGCCGTCCTCAACGCCATCTATGTCAACGTATGGAGTCGCCAGCACTATGTCGTCGGTGAGTCCCCCTTCCTCCTTCTTCATCTCCCCTTCCCTTTGTTTCCGTCGCATTGCTCTGGTGTGGTCGACCGCGCGCAGACCACGCACCCCAAAGCGCAGTGATCCCGCAGCACCACTGGCGCTGGCGCTGGCACTTCCCATTCCACGTGGGCCTTCTCCCCACCTTACCTCCCCATCTCCTCATTCACACCTCATTCACGCTTCGAACGCCTAAACACTAACTGACACGCCACTTCTTTCTCTAAACAGCATTTATCTTCGCCCTCCTCGTCAGCTCGACCGTCACCGTACGTTCCGCTTTCCCCTTTTGCATTCGCCGAGGACTGACGCACGTTCGTTTCTTCGGTTCGGTTCGTTTCCTTTTCGCTGTGTTCCATTCGGTTCGGTTCGGTTCCTATACGGATGATGCCATGCCTATTCGGCTCTCGGCGTGCCTTTCCCCAATCCGGCAACACCTCTACACCCTCTTCCTTCGCTTCCTCGCACCCCATCACATCAAATCCACGTCACACCAATCACACCAACAGCACATCTACTACATCGTCAAGCGCCATCACGCCTCGGAGTCGCTCAACGACGAGCTCTGGATCCACCTCCCGTTCTCGCTGTACCACGGCTGGACGACCGTGCTCGTCGTGCTGACCGCGTTCGAGGCGTTTGGCGTGAACGCCGCGACGCATAAGGCGGGCGTGTGGACGAAGGTGTTCGTTTTCCTCGGCTTGTGAGTCCCCCCTTTCCCCTTCCCTTCCCTCCCTCCCACTGCGCTGTGGACTTTTTTTGTGATGTGGAAGGGACACGACGTTAACGCCCCCAACCCCACAGGTTCTTCCTCGAAGCGACCTCAGCAACATACGCCTTCTCCACACCCGAGGGCGACCTCGCAGCCTCCATCGCCATCGCGTGGTCCCTCTTCGCGATCTTCGAGCACCAGACCTCCTCGGCCTTCATCCATTGGAGCGCGCTGGTGTTCGCGCTGTTGAGTGTGTTTTGGATCGGGAAGAGTCTTTATGGCCACTTTTTGGCGAGGAGGGGGGGTGGCGTGGCGCTGGGGGATGAGGAGAGGCAGCCGATTTTGGGTGGGAATTAAGGGGAGGTTTGGGAAGGAGGGGGAGGAGGGAGACAAAGGGAAGGGAGGGGGAGGAGAGACGAGAGGATAACTGGAGACGAGCGAGACGAGTCGTTGAGAAAAGGTTTTTGAGTTCCACGTTTGCGTTGCTATGATCATCCTTACTTTTCCTTCATCCATCCACCCTTTGAACGATTATCCTTGTACCACCACCTACCATCCACCACCATCGGAATCATCCCCATCTTCAATTTTTTGCGCACTTCAAACATCGTCACAAATGCGTTTTTACTTTCTCCGTGCTTTCCCATATCACAAATCACAAATCACGTATTGTCCGCAACTTCCAAACATACGACGAATGTTGACCCCGGCATGAGTGAAATGAACGGTCATAGGTACAGTATGTACATACTTCGTAGGTGAGTAGGTGAGGAATTGGTCTATCGATGTTGTGGGTTATCACGATTATTCGACATTCGTGACATCGACGAGGCGGATGGCGAAGTGTGACGTCATCTGTCTAGAACTTACGACGCAATCATCCACTGACGACTAAACGAACCTAGGTCATGGGAGGTGTGCGCATCTCACATCGATACAGCCCATCGATATTAACCACATTGCACTCCGACTCCCTCCCACCGCACCGCACCGAAACCTCGAGGCTTGACTCTTAAATAAACTCCTTCGCATGGCCGTTGCCTCTTAGTTCCCCTCACCACAGATGTTCTCAGTCAGCCAAGATCCAGATCAGCTACTACATCTACGCCGCCCCGAGCGCGCCTTCTGCACAGAAACTCGGTCTCTTGCTTGTCCAGATCATCCATGGATCCGAATGAGACCGTGAGCATAAAGCTCGCACGGTTCGGCGCGGCGTTGGCAGATATTGGTATCTGGTTCTGGCTTTGCCCCTCTGTCATATCGTTATTTCTATCGCGGAGTACCACGCTCGACGAATGATCGTCGCGGCCTGTTATGATTGACAACGTACGGGGTCCACCGTCGAATGACGCTGCCCTCACCAATCCCCGGAATCTGCTTTCCGAAAGGAAGTGGGGAGCTAGAAGATGTTCGGTGTCGCCTGTGGGTTCCGTGCATACTGGTCGCTGATCTGGCCGACTTTCTTGGCTGTCAAATCCGATCCTCCGCTTCTTCCTCTGGCGATTGGCGCGATCAGGCGCGATCAGGTGCCATTCTACGCCGTACGCAGTGCACATACACGAAGGCCTCTCAAACGTTCATGCGATGACATCCATGTCAATGGCCAAATGTTCCTGTGAGCTCACACTTTACGTGTGACTCCGTTCGGAGAGGAGAGCCATCTAGCTCCCGCTCGATCTCTACGACCTCACTCCGTCTCCGCGTCATTCCGCAACCACCATGGCGCGCGGAGCTGCATTTCAATTACATCACCCCCGCGACTCGATCTGGTTTCTCGACACGTCCAGCAACTGTACCGAACTGCTCGTGCCATGCCACCCTCCCACACCTCGAGCTGATGCCATTTGCATCCGTTATGGATTTATGAGTGTGAAAAATTACGATGACAGCCTCGTTCATCTGGTTGAGATACCTCATCTTGTTCGTGGTCATTCTCGATTCTACATACCGACTTGTAATATGCACCGCGATCTGTCACGATCTATGACGAACGGTGCAGATCCCCGAGCTGCGACACTCCCCAGATTCCACTCGGTGTCACGTATGGCACATCGCGCATGATTGTCTGGGTCAATGCTGGCAGGATCCTCTCCATTAATCTTGAGTCTCTCGCAAATCTCGCGATCGTTAGCCCTTCAATATTCCCCCAATTTACACATTTAATTCACTATCAATCATCGAGATCGCCAGTGATCTGTGGGATCTACGGCGAACGGAGTCGATCATTGGTTTACAGATTCCCCCCACTTCCATTTGTTGTTACTGCCCTGCATCGTGCACGGATCGTAAGGGGATTCCACGGGAAGAACTCCGTTCGTCTGGGTCTCGCATATCCCGCTGTCTTCGATCTTCCCCACATTTTATTTACCCTCTTGATTGCCAAGATTGCCAAGGGTCTATGGAATCTACGACGTACGGAGTCCTCTCATTGGTCTGGACACTCCTCGGCCGCAACTCAATGTCACGTAATATACGCCGTGCATGGATCGTCCGGAGATTATCCATGGGCAGGGGGTCTCCGTTCGTCTGTGGATCTCGCGCGCCTCTCGCGGGTCTTGCCAGTCCTTCTGTGTTCTTCATATTTCATTTTCATCAATCGTCAAGATCGCGTGGATCCATGGGAGGTTGGATTGTCGATTAGTGTCGTAATGTCGTTCAGAGTTCCGATTGTTTGCGAATACACGCACCTCACCTTTCCAGTCGCCCTCCGGAATGAAATGATCGCCGCGATCTGTGTAGATCTACGACGAACAGAGTTGTTTCATGGTCTACGAAATCTCCCCGATGTCAAACGCCGTACAGCGCGCAAGGATCGTCTGGAGATGGACATTTCATGAGAAGCTCGTTCGTCCACGAGTCTCTCGCAGATTTTACCCGTCCCTCAATGCCTCCCGTATTACACAGTATAATTGGTCGTCAAAATTGCCTGGGACTTACGTCGAACGGAGTCGATCCTGGGTCTATAGAACTCGCTTACAATCGATGACACCACGATAAATCGTTCATGGATGGTCTGGTTACATACCTCCTTCTGGGATTGGCCCCTTTCCTCTATGAGTCCCTCGCCGATCTCGCCGCTCTTTTCATTATCCTCCATATTCGCAGATTTTATTCGCTGTCGTTGATTGATAAAGTCACCTGGAATCTTCGACGAACGGAGTCGATCGCTGGTGTGCCGAACCCTCCCATGCTTCCACCAGATGTCACCAAGCATACAATGTGCATGGTCGTATGGGAGATCCACACAGAAATACACTCCCTTCGTCTATGAATCTCTTGCAGATTTCTTGATCATCATTGTCTTCACTGTTCGTATAATCGATCCTCAAGATTGCCTTGGGTCTACGACGAACGGAGTCTTCATGTGATCCATGAATCTCCCCGATGCCAAGTGCGGTATACTGCACATGGATGGCTTGGAGATTTCGATAAGGTGCATGAAAATCTGTTCGTCTATGACACCTCGCAAATCTCGTGGCTCGCTTCAGTGTTCCCCACGTGCACACATCATATTCACTATCGTAAAACGTCACGATCTCATAGGACATCGTTACGATCGCGTGGAATCTACGACGCACGGAATCTGCTGGGACTCGAGCATCCTCAATGTTCCGGAGAAACTCCGGGTTAGTTATGGAAGAGCTCGCTTGGCGATGATCACTCTGATTCCGTTCGGATTCTAGATGCGTGTGTATCTTACGAATACTCGAGGGTGGCATCCGAGTCGTTCGTTCCTGTCCTCCTAGTCGTGCAGAATTAATTACTCACCATATAAACAGATCTCTTCGAATTTCTCATATTACTGATTGTGTCGACAGAAGCTTGCATTATGTATGTTCAACGTGCATTACTGTAAAAAAACCTGGGTGATTCCATTCCTTATTTTATGTCATGGATAAACTAGAGAATATTATTGATATTAGCAATGTACTTTGAAATTACTTACAGAGGTAAGCACCCTCGTAGGTAAGGAAATCCATTGTTATGGCTGTGTGCCATGGGTATCGCGAATAATAAATCGTTTTTTCTTTGGTTTTATTCAGTATGACGTCATGGCACGTGCCCTTCAAGACGGAAATGTAAACGCGTAAGCATCCCTCGCTTTTTCGCTGGTGGTCACGAATGCCATTTTCTCTGCGTCCTACTAGTGCCCAGGCTCACGCGCTCGATCATCACTGATCCTTTTCACTCAATTTATCACGGCTGCAGGTAGGATCAGCGACATCGTGGCCAACGACACTCAATTTCTTACTCCGACTCCGTCCCGTCACACCGCACCGAAACCTCGAGGCTTCACCGTTAAATACCTCTTTCGTCTAGCTGTTACCCCAAGACTCCCCACGCAACCGTTGCTCTCGTTTATAGCATTTGGATCAGCTACTACATCTACGCCGTACGGAGTGCAACTTCTCTACATACTCGCACTCTCGATTCTCTCTTCACTCATCTGAGTGATTGATAGATCTACTTGACGCGATGAAGAACGTGTAGTTTTTGCTACGTTGGGTGCTTGCTTGTGTTTACCTGGTCCTGGACTTTCCCCGGAGGGATGGGTCGATGGGTACATCTCGCTTATTAGCCGATTACATAAAATGATGGCTCCTTTCGGATCAATGCCCACGGGTACCCATTGCCTCAGCGCTTTTAGCCGTCCCCCCGGAGACCAAATAAAGGCGCCGTCATCGTTTTTACTGCCCACCACGCTCTCCGTGTAGTCCGGCGATTGCCGGTCATGACTCAAATAGGCAATTCACGCCACCCCACCTGTTGCAACCGCATGTAGCCCATACAAGCACAATAAAATTTCTAGAAATACAATGATTGTATGAAAATATGCTCTAAGATGTCTGTTCCCTTTTTTAGAGTTAATTAAACCGCTTTTTGAGACATAAAATCAATTTTATGCTGTATGAGCCACCTAATCATTTGTGTAGTCGCTATTTTAGGAATATATGCTATCTAACTCATGAAAAAAATTACTACAGATATCCTCACTTGTGTTTGTACAATGTTTAACGTGTTTTGAAGCTTAAATGAGCAAAAATTATGCCATTAACTGTTCTGTGCGCAATGTTTACATTGTGGCGCAGAGTTTGTCATTTATTCCCACGCGAGCGAACAGCAGCAAATACGGAACGCAGTGTTTGGGGGATGACATGCACGAAAATGGTAACTTACATCAATTACGGACATGTTTGTTTGGCTCCCATCAAGGCACGCCACGTGGCTCATAAGCGAGATGTACCCATCGACTGTACACTCCTTTCCCCGTCGATATTTCGTTATTTTTATCTTAAACCCCGCTCGACCAACTATCATCGCGATCTACTCAGATCAGCACAGTACGGAGTCCACTGTCGAGCGATGCTCCCAGTCCCCTCCCCGGAATCCGCTTTCCCAATGGGATATGGAACCCAGATGTTCCGTGAGTCCGTAGATTCTGTTCATTGAGCTCGCCATCCTTCGTAGACATCACTCATCCGCTTCTTCAGCACGAGCGATTGAAGCGATCAGGTGCGATTTACACCGTACGGAGTGCGCACAAAGTGAGGTCTCTCAATCACTTCGTGCGGTATCACTCAATGTCGATGATCACGCCTTCCATTGAGATCACACATCTCGAGTAGGCATACGTTCGGAGACGAGAGCTACCTGCCTCCGCTTGATCGCTTCGATCTTTCGCTTGACTCTATCTCGGCGTCATTCAGAGCTGCTCTTCAGTTTATTAGCGCGACTCGATCTGGTTTCTCGACACCTCCAGCAACTGTACGGAGCTGCTCGTGCGTGCTGCTCTATCCTCGCAGATCGATCCTATTCGCGTCTTCAGTGACCGCGAGCATTCTAGGTCCATGATGCATTTCCGTTCACCTGCTGGTAGATAACTTTCCTCGCCATGTCGTGGTCATTCACGTCTCCGAGTCCTCCAACCAACTTGCGATTTGCACAACCTGTACGGTCTGTCGCGATCAACGACGAACGGAGTGGATTCATTACCTCGACACTCCCTGGGGGTTCCACTTGGCGTCACATACAGTACAGTATGTTGCATGGTCGTCTGAGTCTCGGTAATGGTCAATTCTCTCCGCTAGTTTTTGAGTGACTCACAGATCTGGCGGGTCCCTTCACCCTTCAATACCTGCCCCTGACTCTCAGCAACATCAGCGATTGCCAAGATCGTACGTGATCCACGGCGAAAAGAGCCGATCCTGGGTCTACGAAGCTCTCGTGCGTCCACCACTGTATCGTGCATGGCCGTCGAAGGTTCCACCCCAGGAATTTAAGTCCGTTCGCCTACAAGCCTCTCGCACATCGCGCTATCAGCAGTTCCTTCAATCCACCCATCCATCGCACATTTATTCACTATTGGTATCACCCAGGGATCTTCGGAATGTAGGACGAACGGAGTCGACTCATGTTCAACGACTTCTCCCCGTTCCACTCGATGTCGCAGTGGTACATCTTGCGTGAATCGGCTGGAGATACGCCACATGTGTGTTTCAGCTCCGTTCCTCTATAAATCCCGGAGATCTCGCCAGCTCCTTTGCATACACACATTTTATCTACTATCATGGCTCGTCAAGATCACCTGGGATCTACAACGAACCTTCGCCCTCTCAACCCTCCTCAATCAGCCTTTCACTCACCTTCGTTGTTCAGAGGCCCACTGAGTCACAAGAACCCGCACTGTTTAGTACTGGAACATGATAGGGCGGTTCGGTATGTAGATCTCGCTGCATGTCTTTGCTGTTTCGTCCTTTCGTCGGTACACCTGCTCAATGATCACCGCGATCTGCTCTGACTAAGTTAGGACCGTACGGAGTTCAGCAATGAACAGATGATCTCGCTCCTCATTCTCCCATCAGAATCAAGTTGCGAAAATGGGAGCGATCACCTCATCTCGAGTAACTCCGTTCATCCCGAGTCGGTAGCTGATCTCGCCGATCAAAAAAAAATGGCTATGGCTTGCTCCGCCTCTTCGCCTCTAGCGATTGTAGCGATCAGGTGCGATCTCCAACGTACGGAGCACGCATAAACCCGATGTCCTCTCAACGAACCACACGACGTCATTCATCACACGATCCTTTGAGATTTGATGGCGACTGGGTTTGCGGCATCGTTCGGTGACTAGAGGTGTCTACCACTCGTTTCAACGCTCTTTTTCTTCCCATCATTCTTTGTCGACCATGGCGACACATCCCGCTCGGCGGGGGGATCCTGGAGCTATCACACGACCGGAACTCATTCACGATTCACCTCGATTGTCGCCATGATCAACTGCAGTCTATGACGAACGGAGTCTACTTGCTCGCAACCTCCATTTCCGTTCAATGACCTATTGGTCAGCGATGCGTATATACACTGTAGGAAGTTGTGGAACTTGACGTAGTTTCCGTTCGACTACAAGATCTTGGCGTATGTCTCGATCGTCCATATTCGCTCGTTTTCTTCGTCTGTGTTTTCTCACCCACAATCCTCTTTGTCTACGATGACGATGAAATGATGCGTTTCTTGGATTGAGTCATTTTACCCCTTCTCAATCTTTGTGTTCATTAACACAGGCGCTTGTGCGAAAGTACGGATCGTTCCGCGAAGCTATCTAGGTCAAGAACATACACACACCCGTCTCTGCGGAACTATACCACGCCGTACCTGTCCACATCCTCGAACGTCAAGCCTTTTCCTGCTAGCCATGACAAAGTGGGTCGAGGTGGTTAAATCCTTTGCTGATGGTCTTCTATACTATTGCTTTTTATTCATGGAACTCCTGGTTCCATGTCCCCTGCAAATGTCGCCCTCGCTTCTCATCCGAAGTACCGAACGATCACTCGCTTTACAATAAATACGTTGTTCATATAATGTGTTTGGAAAATTGTAATACTATCTGGCACGTCCAAACACGGCCGAACGAATGAAAGTTCATACAAACCGTGCGCCACATGAAAGAAAAATGATAATGCAATTTATTTTTGTTCTGTTGTACGTAATCGAGATAATCACTGTCTCAACCACCACCACCACCACCTTGGTGTCCACACCAACGACCGTATCATGCTTGACGCTCGAAATGGTCAGCCGATGTCAATATCCCAGTCATACTGGCCAAGTCTCACCCTCCTCTCAGCAGGTCTTGGAACTCTTGCCAACGATACTGCTCAGCTCGATTAACGTGATCAGATAACGACCCAACATCGTCCGGAGGTTGTTTTTCCATGGCCATCCTGTTTAAACCAGGCATGAGATGGAGCTGGCATATGCGGTGAGTGATAATGGACATTCTGACTTTTGGTCTCTTGCGCATTTTGGTCCTACCCCTTTTCATGCTCCTTTCCTTCCGACTTAACGCGCGACTTGATATATGATGGATTGCCATCTGCGGCAACGTACGGTGCCTTTCTGCGCAAAACACACACTGGCATCACCAGTCGATGTCGTTCACCTCGGCTTGGGCTCGTCAATATTGGATTTTTCATCTAGGCATCGTTCACCTGCTGTTTAGCACGTCCCTCATCCAGTCGTGGCTTCGTCTCTTCACGCTATCACTACATGGCACGATCAGCACGATCTCTTGTGATCTAGGACTTACGGACTCTATTAATCCTTGTACGACGCATGCACGTCGCGCTTGATTTATGTACGGTACATCGAGGTGAGACCCACCCCGACCTCACCGTCTGCGTGTGCGTCGTGGCCATGGGACGACCTGTTCAGCATTGCTGCTCTGTGCTTCTCTTCGCCATCATCGATCCGCATGATTACCTGTGATCTACCACGTACGGATCCTCAGGCTCCTGCCAACCAACCAGCTTCATTTACGCCGTCCTGCCAGTTACGCGATCGAGTTTGATCTGGTATCACCATCGTGCACTAAACGGAGCTACTTTTTCCCACCCACCGTCTGTCCTCTCAGGTTCACTGGTCGGTGTTGTGCCAGTGTACGTCGAGTTGACTGACTGGTTTGAAAACTTGGCCATAGTTCCGTTTACCTGCTGTCGGTACATGTACCAGTAACTCATCTTGTCTTCAACTCAACTGGTTTCACATTGGCTATCTAAAATGATGACAACCACGATCTGCACGCGTCGACAACGTACGGGGCTGCTTGACGATCTGCGACACTCTGCCCATCCAAGGGGATGTCAACGTACATCGACCATGGATCTGGCGGATATTTTCTCTAGCACACCCCGTTCATCATCGCGCGCGGCTCTCACAGTTATTTCTTCATTCATCTTCCCTTTTCGCCCTTATACACCTTGGTTTACCGTCGCGACCGCTTGCATCAACGACGGATAGACCCTGATGTATGGTTTTAAAACACCATATTTTCTCGTACCGTATATCTCGCTCAGTCGACCTTTCCTCTCTAAATCAGGGATGTTCGCGATCTGCTCCTGCGTAGTACGAAGTCGGTGATCCGTCAAAGGCAATCTCCCACTCCCCATCGGTGTTACATACAATGATTTTGGGGTCTGGAGATTCTAGACTTCTGTGGTGGGCTCCGTTCATCCGCGGTTTGCCAGCGTCTTCTATCCTGCGAAAGCTGTCGAGATTAGCTGCGATGTGCAAGCAACGGAGTATTTCATGATCAAAGAATCGTCGGCTCAGTGAGAGGTCGGTTTGGATGAGACTTGATGTCTTTTTCTTGGCGCGGAGCAGCGCCCGGAGATGGGCAACCGATTTCGGGTGGAATTCATGGAGAATGGGAGGCAAAATCTCAGACGGGATGTAGACAGAAAATTCGAAAGTAGTATTGCTAGCCAGACTCGCTGACGAGAACGAAGGCAGGACGAGGTGGCTGAGTTGTCGATGAGATTTCTGCGGTGTTCCTTTGAAGTGATATTTTCCTTGCTGATTCTTGCCACGAATGAAGGAAAGAATGCGCACCGTATTCATGTATGCAACCATTTTGTGAATTGCAACCATTTTCCTGCTGACTGCGAGTTATGACGTCAACTTCTAAGTGTGACCACGTGCAATCACGTAATCACTACACTTCTGCTCGACCACCATGCGATCTGATATCGAGGACGACAGATATACTCAACGGAGTCCCCGTCGTGTGGAACACCACCTCTCTTGTACAACGCGGCAGTTGCAGTGACGCATCGCTGCTGATATGAGAGGTTTCAATGCGACCCAAGTCCGAAACGGAGACTTCGTTCGGCGTGCGGCCGTCGACATCGATATCGTGGCATCCCTCGAGTCGTCTCTCTTCACTCTTACGCTGCTTGGTACAGGAAATTTTTCGATACTTACACCGATCGACCAGATCAGCGACGATCTACGCCGCACTGAGCGCACTTGTTCACGCTCACACTCTCAACCCTTCGCTCAGCCCCAGATAGAGCCGAGTCGTTTGACCTCTTGCACTGTTCATTGCGCTCAGTTCAGTAGAAACGTGCGTCTTGATCTCAATGGATCTCATCCCTGGTACTGCACTTCACTCTTTATTGGCTTTCTTCATTGACGATGGTCGCGATCTGGCACGATCCACGACGTACGGAGTTCATATGCGAATCGCAACCCGCTCTCCATTTCTCAGCGGAACCCTTAGCTCCCGAATAGTAACGGGCGAGAGCGGCATGCGAAGTCGTGTGTTAGGAACTCCGTTCATGCTGGATCAGCAACTGATCTCTCCTGATCGCGCTGCTTTCATCCCTCCACTTCCTCGACACCATGGACGATTGAAGTGACGACCTGTGGTTATCGCCATACGGAGGGTGCATGGAAGATGACATCGTCTCAACCTTTGCTTGAAACTGCTTGTCTCGCGATCGATGATCGAAGGATGTGGAGTCTTTCCCTTCCAAGCACCTCCGTTTGGAAACGAGGGCTATTCGGAGTAGCTTGATGCCTCTGGCATTTCGTTTCGATCTTGCTCACTATCCTCGCGGACAACGATGGCGATCGGCTGCGATCTACAACTTATGGAGCGTTTCGATACCGATTCTCGTTCTCAAGATCCATTCGACTCTCGACCTTCGAGTTTGGATATGCTGCGATAGTGATGTTGAAGTCTCCGTTCTCGCGCAGGTTGCTCAGGGATCTCAACATCGTCCGTCTTTCCACTTCACTCGTATTGTTTTTCCTAATCGACCCCATCATCGGTGATTGGCCCATTCGCACGGAGCGTTCTGGTCAAATAAAACCTTCTCGAGCGCAAAAGTGACGTCGTAACCGTCGTGCTTCCCCTTGGGATAGAGTCTTCTTCATTATTCAATCGCTCCGTCCGACGGACATGATGCCAATGTCGATGTCGATTTGTGCTTGCTCTCCATTCAGGCTCAGTCTTGATATTTTATCCCTTCATCCTGGTCTACCCATCTCTCGATATATGGAGCGATCTGATTCATGACAGAATGTGGATTGACAAAGTACAGAGACTTTCCACGCATGATATTTCACATATGTTCCGCTCATGTTTGGTGCAAATTGAGTCTGGCCCCGCTCTGAAAGTGGTGATGCGGTCTAGCTCTGTTTATCTGTGCATCAGTCTTCCGTCCTTCTATTCTCTAGGCGCCAGATAGTCAATGATTTTTTCTTCTTTTGGTTCTCCGTTCCATTTTGTTACATGATACTGAAGCGATAACACCTCAATTCACGCTCATGTTCACATTGATCCTTCCTCGAAGCATCAGCATAATATGCACGCTTCGTCATCGCCAACGCACGGTCCTTTTTGGTTCAAACATCGGCCCATATTCTCACACCTCTTCTTTTCATTCACGTTCACTCATTAGGTTTTGGACGAGAAGACTCTTATGGTCACGACTGAGCGGGAGGCGCATGTGGGATGGGGATCGCATGTGATTTCAGTTAGAAGTTTACAGGATGTGGGACGGAACGGAGAACCCAAAGTGCCTGACCCATTGACGAGCTGTGATCTGACAAAGGCAGGATGACGGGTTGAGCTCTTGAAGGGGTTTTTGAGTTTCCCTTTTGCTGTGGTATTGTAGATAATTTTATACGGCGGTAATGCAGGGATGGACGCGCTATGTTGTATCAACGACATGTATGAGTTACTTTGCAATACCAATCAGCCTGGGATATATGACGTCACGGGTATGTCTTAATCACGTAACCACTTTCTACTCTGCCACCGACCACCATTCGACCCAATATCGAGGACGACTAGCAACATACACGGAAGCTTCATCTTGGTGCAACATCACTTCTCTTGTACACTGCGGCAATATGCACACTGAGCATCTTTGCTGCTATGAGAGGTGTATCCCGCATTTTATAATGTCGCTCCGTTCCGGCCTGCTCTCGTCCATATCGATATCGCGATCCCGTTGAATCTTACCATGCCTCGCCTTCCTGGTCCCAAAAAATGTTTCAAGATTGCCATCGATCGACCCGATCAGCCTCGATCTGCACTGTACTGAACGCACATATCCCGGCCACACTCTCAACCCTCCGCTCAACGCCGGATGCCATCGAGTCGATTACTGAGACCTATGTTACGGGGGTTGAATGCATTCAGTTCGGTACAAAATGGACATCTGGATATCGCTCGATCTTTTACCCTCTGGTATTCACTTCATTCTTTGTTCATCCTCATTTCGCGATCATCGCGATCTGCTACGATCAACGCCGTACGGAGTCCGTTGACTCATACCTGCCTGCTCCTCATCCCTCACTGGCTCTGAATCCATAGCGTGGTGGGCGAATAGGCTTGAGCACAGGGCTTGAAAATACCCCCACTCCGTTCATGCTGGCCGTAGCCGATCTGTCTGTCGCTTCGACTTTGGACTGTAAGCCGCACTTTCGAACCCATCCAGTATGGGCATGATCGAAGGCGATCCACACTGTACGGAGCATGCCAGAAAGCAGAAAACCTCTCAACCACTCACGAGATGTCACTCATGTCGGTGATCACGAGTTTGTTTGAGACTTTTCTTCATTCCTCCTGCTCCGTTCGGGACGATGGTGACTTGCTGATGTTCGATGTCTCTGGAGGTGTTCTCCGCATTATCTTTCTTTGTCTTCGTCAAAGATCATCGCGATCTGCTGTGATCAGCGCCGTATGGAGTCCATTGACAATCAGAAACCTCCCCATGTATTCGTCGACATTCTTGTGTGGTGGAGATTTGCTTCTACGTTCCCGTTGCTCTTTCCTTCTATTGATCACTGGAATGTCACCGTTTTGTATTTGATACCTCCCAAGTGGGTGTCGAAGCAATCTGAAACTCTACGACGTACGGAACCGTTCTGGCGCCAAACGAGCTCTCAAATCCTCGGGCTGTCCTCTGAGTCCTTTATAGGTTGGAGTGCTCCAATTTTTCTTTCTACTCGAGCGGTTCGTTCTTGCCCCGAAGTTCGGGATATCTCGACATTTCTATTGCTCTGAAGGTTTGTTCCACCACACCAGCAAGTGTTTGCTATTCCACCGATCCTCAATGCATGGAGGCCGTTGAACGATGAGCTACATGACAATGCGATCCCACTCGGGGCGATACACATCGAAGGCGGATTGACTCGCATCCATGTTTTGCACTGCCTCCATTCATGGGTCGACCAATGGCCGATTACGTTCGCCAATATTTTTGTTCCCACATCTTCGCCGTCAGCTGGGATATACGCTGCACGGACATTTGTCTTAACGGCTACACTCTGATTATTGCAGGTGGACTCAAAGACATTCACTCTCAAAAACTGAGTTTGAAACTCAAGGAATCTCGTGCACGTATCACTCCGTAGCTGATTCCGTCATGCCACACTCTCCTCACTGCATCTCTCCAATGATATTCGTCATGATCGGTTGCAATCTGCCATGTACGGAGTCGATCTTCGACTTCACCCGCTCACGATGTCGACGATTCATTTCTGCGCTGATCGTCAAGTTTGGCGGGTTTCCCGGCAGAGAGAAACAATTCCGTTCGTCACCCAGTGCAGGATCCATCATTTGACGACATCCGATCCTTCTGGATTTTTTGTCTTTATCTAAGCAACCCACAGTGTTCTACGTCACAATAACCTAACATATATTCTACTAGGGGGCACGATCCCAACCGACGGACCTTACAGAAGGACGACTCGCCCATACCAGCACCGTGACAGTTTCACACCAATCGCATGCTCCGCCCCTCGGCAACCCTCTTGTAATTATCAGTGTTATTTCCTGCAACTCATTCATGTCCTTCATACCATGTATCGTAACATTTTTTGCGAACAAAATCTAATGTACGTTTACAACGTGGGAAATGACGTAATTGCCGCACAACTCTTATCTGGTCCATCATCCACAACGACGACAAGCACCCACTTCAACCAACCACATATCAGTCAAAACTCTCAAAAACATCTCGGACCGGACTTGTGTGGTTACGGTGGCGGTAGTATGTATCGCACTCACTCCTTGCCATATATTATTTCTTGGCTTTCCCAACATCTGGCTAGATACTGTCTGCATTGTATGGGGTGTCGCCAGGTCGGGGGCGATACTCTTAACTTTTCGCTCAAGGGCGAACACCGTTGAGTCGATTGAACCAAGATACGTTCTACCTCTTCATCAGACATTCCGTACGACAGAGTACAGACATCCTGATCTCGCTCGATCTGTATGGCCCTGACGTTCACACCCCATCTTTGTTCCTCCTCTTCATTGGCGATGGTCGCGATCTGCTGCGATCGGCAACGTACGGAGTCCATGGATACCTGACACCCTCCTCTCCATCCCTGACTGGAACTGACATCCGGGGTTCTCGAGCGGATATGCCAAGCTGGGAAGTCCTGGGACTCCGTTCATGCTGGCTGGTGAGTCGCTAGTCTATCCAGTTCCTAAGACTCAACTCTCTTCTGGTTCACAAACTACTAAATCGATTTCTTACGAACGGCAACGCACGGAACGTGCGTCTGATCCGCTCTCGATCGCACCGGTGTCATATTTGGTCTTTACCTCCCCATCTTCGACCACAATGGCGATCTGCTGCGATCTTCGCGATACTGAGTCTGCCAATGGCCAAAAAACGTTCACACAATTCACTTGACCTGTTCGTTTAATGTGAATCTAGTGGAGATAAGAGCTGGTTGAAGCTAGAAGACTCCGTTCCCGGCTGGTCGCGCACCCAGATCTCCCCATGCCATCCAACTCTGCACTTCTCTTGTGCCTTCAGGATTGACTCCATCCGTACGATGCTATACCGTACGGAGCGTGCCTGGTGGGCCATACTATATCAGAAATTCGATGACGCGATGACGTTCGCATATGTTACTCATTGGCATGAGATATAAATAGGACTCTCATGATGCTCGCTCCGTTCAACCCGGTAATGCGTGGGATCGAGTTCAATTCTCTAGGTGCTCTGCTCTCGCCCTCTGCTCATGCATTTCTCGCCGTCTTTATTGAAGCTGACCGTGATCAGCTGCGAACTACCATGTACGACTGATCTCGCTGCTCAGCTCCTCCTCTTACCCTCTTACTTTCGTCGTGGTCTTGCTGAACCTGAAATCTACGATGTGCGGAATCTTCTGCAACCAAACGAGCTTTCATTTCTGCACACTAACCTGTAGGTCAGGTTTGGATTGGCGTGCTCTAATGGCTGAATGCAATATTCCGTTCTTGCGATGGATTCTACGGTTTCTCAAACCAATATTACGCTTATGCTCCCTTTTCACCGCACGCGTAGATCTTCGCCATCGACAACCGCCATAAACGTACGGAGAGTCACCGCAGATCTGCCCATCCGATTCCGCTTTATGCCCTATACATTGACGATAGATTTGGCAGGCATAATTAAAGTGACGTTCCGTTCACCGGTCGGGCGATGGCCGATCTCGCTCATCTATACCTCGTTATCTCGGTGTTCCAATCAGCTGGGATCAGAACAGCACGGAGGCGTTTTCGAGGGCTACTCAGATTATTGCTGGTGAAATCAAACGACTTCGCTTGGCGAATCTGAGATCCATCGGAATAATCCACCGTTCACATACCGGTTCAATGCTGGCTACGCCGTATAGCACACCCTTTTTCTTCGACCAAATCAGCTTTGATCTACTCCGTTTTCAAGTCACGCCAAACAGCTATTTCTGCAATTCATTGATGAACTGTGTATTTCACAGAGAGAGTCCGTTTGCCGAGTACACGTCAATGACACGTTGCGTTCGTTTGGAGTCCGAACACTCAAGTTCACGTCGCTTTTCAAGGCAAACCCATTGCGCAGCCCTTTCATTGTCTGCATGTCCAGATTGTTAACAAAAAATTTCCCCAGGTATACAACTGCGATCATTCCATGCTAAAAAAATTACATCCTAACCATTTCCTCGCACTCTGCCCTCATTTATCCTGCATCGCAACTATTAGTTTCTGTAATATATTTTGTCGTGCATGAAATGTTATGCATTGCGACGTATGGACGATTCGAATGGCAAACAACCTCATCCCACTGCGTGTGATCACCGAGGATGATGACGTAACAGTGTCTCGACCTTTCCTCCCACCTTCACGAACCCGACAGCTGCTGTATCCTACACAGTCGAGAATTGGAATCGCGCGATCTCACCAAGTTTTATCGGACCCATCAGTTGAAACGTAAACCAAACGTGAACATTCGAGCATGGTACTATGGCCAAAATTCAGGAAGGAACTCGCTGGCTCTCCGCACCGATCGTGAACATACTGAACATGGACGACAACAGCTACGGAGACCATTGAAACGACAGGACATCTGTTATTGGTATGTTGTTTTCTTACACGATCGTTTCTGCCGCAACCAAGTGGCAGTCCCTTCCTAACCATGCCACCATTCTTCATTTCGTCCATCTACACTCTCGATCGGCGCGATCTATCGCGATCTGCAGCGCACGGAGGCTGAATGACGAGCTCTGACACCCCCCACGACCACTTGATGTCATGTCCTGTATATCGAGCGCAGATCGTCTGGGATAAGTCTTCACATGTTTGCCTCCGTTCAACTGTAAATTGCAAACAGCCCCGGAGACTCTGTTCGAGTTACTTGTTACCGAATTACCTTTCCACCACCTTGACGGTGGACGACATCACCCGCGATCCGACAATGTACGGAGACTACCACAAGGGAACCAATATTGTGCCGCCACTCGGTCAGAAACATGAATAGCAAGGTGATAGTGGTGTAGTTGTGGAATCATCTCCGTTCGGAAGAGGGTACGCATCGTGATCTCCTTCCCTGTCCTTCTCTTTCTGCATTCAAGTTGAGCGCACGTCACGATGAATTCTGATTAGCAGCGTACAGAGACTTTCCATGGACAAACTCTCCCTCTCATTGAACTTGATGTCGATTACATCGAGTCTCGATCTGCGGGAGTCGTAAAGTGCCGCTGGGAGAGTCTCTGTTCACGCCACAAGCTCCATTGTGCGATGCTCCCTCCCTGTATTATCGACTTGATCAGCCCCTAGCGTTCCATCAAGACAGAATTTACTGTCAACACGTTCCTCACGTTCAGTCAATTTTCCGTTTGGAATCGATTATCCGTTGTTCGTTAACGTCAAGGTCCTTGGGCTCCCACTAACTCGTATCGCTCCGTCATCTCTAACATGGACATTCAACATCGGACCGCCAGTGCTTTCTAGGCGAGACTCAGGAGCTTTGGTATTTTTCCCATGCCCTATTTTCGCGCCGTCTTTCTACTCTCCTGCATTCCCGATCGTACCAGTGATCTGGCATTGTCACGCACAACGTACGAAGCCCCGTCCTGCTCTGCCAACCTCTCACTCGTCTCTGCGCATTAGCTCGCGTTGGCCACAGGTTGGCTGGGTTTTCGGGAAAGATGCTCCGTTCATTTGCTGATCGAGAATACCTATCTCGTTTTGTTCTTCTATTCCCCAGACCGAGGGGAATTTCCCCTCAGTCTTACATTGACTCTCATCATGCACGATTGTCTCGAAGACTTCACACTTTGCCGTGTCTGGTGTTGAAGTTCGTGTTCCGTCGTCTTCATTTAGACAGCCGAGATCTGCTGCGATCTACCACGTACGGAGGGCACGAAAATCAGCAACTCTTCGAAGCCTACCTGATGCGTCGTGAACGACGAGCGGCTAACCACAGGAGATCAATCATTTTTCTTGAACCTCCGTTCGTCAACATATTGCAACCGGATTTCGGCAACTCCATACTCAAGCCAGCTTTTGAATTCATACCCTCTCTTTCCCATTCACTTCTGTACACAATCACCTGCGATATTTACGACGCACGGGAACTAGAACTACTCTCGACGGCTTCTATTATTATCTCGGACTCGTGCACATTCAATAATACACAGGCATTTGCGGCCTGTGAAAGTGATTCTCCGTCCATCCACAGATTTGATACGCTCGATATCGCCACGTCTGATCTCTCCTGCCTTGATCTGGATCCCTTCGGCATTATGTTCATTCACCCCTCCAATCGTTCATGCTGATTTCTTTCCCGTGTACAAGTACTACTGCAGTGGTTCGTCCCAGAACAATCTGCCTTCATATCACACATACAAATCATCCCATTGGGTCCATTTGGATAAGTAACCGAATGCTGTATCTATCGTGTCCGCCGTAATATATAAATGTGTCAGAATAAAAAAAACCCTCGAGACGGGAATGATGACGTCAATTTACCCAATTTACGTAAGCTGTGGTCGTCCTTGCATCCACACATACAACTTCACCGACTTGAACGCGATTTGGTGTCGACCACAACCAAAGTACGGAGTTTCTATCAACGCTAAACGCCACTCCTCTCCTTCTGGACTCGCCGATAACGTGAATCAGTGGAATCAGTAGCTTCGAGAGCATAGACTAGAAGCTCCGTCTCCCGTGGTCGATATCAACATTGCGAATCGTGCAAGTCTTCACATCTCCAGTCATTTCTTCCTTCACCTTTGTCCCAGATCGCTCGCGAAATCTTCACCGATCGGACCGATCCGCTACGATCTCCGCCTTATGGAGTGCCTTTTGCCCAAAGCGCCGTCTCAAACTTCTCAACAGGTCTTACCTCAGCGGCTTGAGGCGTCGAAGCGATGACATCAAATGGTACTCCATTCAGCAGGAGATAGTGATCTGTTCTCGCTCGATGGGTCTTTCCCCAGGTGCTCTGCGTCGATCACCAGTTTTCGCTGACTTGGATCGTTGCTGATAGCAACGATCGGCCACGTATGCAGTCTACGGATGTTGTTCGTCTGTAATTCACTATGCACCTGCTAAGTCCTCGCGATTCCTCTTCACTTCACATGCCATTCCATGCCGTCGATCAGCGCGATCAGCGACGATCGTAATTTACAAGTTCTTTCACAATTTTCTTCCCTTCCGTGACGACAGTGTCCGTGTCTGTAGATGCTTTCGACATCAAAATTGGTTCTGAGATCTGACTTTCCGCTGTCCCTTCGCTTTTCAGTTGATGAGATTTTTGTTTACCCCCTTTGGATCATTTCACTGCGGACGCATTGAACTGAAAACCCGCTGCAAATCTTGCAATCGCACTCCGATCCTCCTTCACAGCGGCATTCATGACATCCTTATGCAGTATAAACTACGAAAGGGTAACAAACAGACAGTCTTGATTACTGGAGCGTTCTCGTTTGTCTCCCTCGTACTTTTTCCTACCCATTCGCACTTTAGATATCCATCACTCATGCCTGGTCGCAACAGCCGATGTCCGATATCATGCTGCAGATCATTTATCTTTCTCTTCCTCATTCGAAGATGGATTATGTGCTTCTCCTCGCAATGTGGTATTGCACGGAGTCGGAAGGGCGGGCAGGTTCGTTTTGTTCATGATACGCAGGCATTTAAACTCCATTGCCGATCATGACCAAAACTTTGCAAATGTCTTCTGACGCCGTCCATTTTGCCGCCCGATGTGTGAAGAACAGATGTATGAAAAATTTCCGCCTATTTTGTCAACAGACTATTTCTCGATTATCATAAGTTGACCTCCATATAGCGTAACTGTTAATATAAAAACAACGTTTTTCTTTTGTGCTATGCGTGTGAATTGCAATAAAATAAACTCGTGACGTGATTATTGTTTGCCGCTTTTGGTTGGGACAGCCAGCTTGTCACACAAACGTGTTCACCCTTTCACTTCGAAGCTACTGACTCCTCTGGATTCCTATACCTGCCTCCTCATTATTTTGGGAGTATTAATGATTATTAGGGGCGCTGGCAACTCCATATCTTGTCGACTGACTCTTGCGTTACTCCGTTGCGTCTGACCCACGATCATCGCGATCATCATCTCGCTGTCCATCAACTCAGCTCTAGATCTGGTTTCAAGTGTCCTTTTCGCAAGATTTTTTTCACGCCGATTGTGGATTGGCCTGGTAGTTGTCGTCGAGAGCGATGAATTTGCTCCGCTTGCTTGGTGCGGTGATGCTGGTACGTAGCGTACTCGTGATCTTCTACACCATTTCCACCACCTTTCATCGACGATCTGCGGGATCTGATACGATCTACGACGAATGGAGGTTCTGTGAGGCAAGGGCACACCTCCACCCATTATTTCACGACTTTATGGCCGTGTAATGTTACTAAAGGTGAACCACCTCGAACGATCTGTTCGTCTCACATCCGCTTCATGATCTCGCGATCCTATTCTTCACTCTATCTCTGCACCGAATATTGCATGTCAATCATTATTTTGTGGAGGCTGTTGCCGGCCGTCTGGATGTCTCATCCTCTGTGCTTCGACTTTCCTTGCCGTACCCCACCCTCATCACGGACGATTACTGCGATCTGTCTCGATCTTCACTGCTCGGAGTTCGTGGGCGGTTTGGAACTGTATCAATGCCAGTCACCGAGACCTCCTTACACAAGCTCACTAACGATCGTCATGATCGACATGATCATCTGTGACTTAGAACTCACGGAAGGGTGGGAATGCCAAGTTACTCTCGTATTTCTACCTTGAGGGCGAGGTCCGAGAGTTGCGTAGTTAAATTCCCTCGTGAGTTCTCCAGATTGCAGGATCCGTCCCACGCCGAATAGTTTAACTTTGTCTGTAATTGACCCAATCGACTCCGATTTGCCGTCTGAGAACTGATCAATATGTTGGTTATTATTCCAATGTTCACACCTGGTTGCTTACGCGAATCACCAATTGACTCGGATTGGGGAGCAAAAATCTTCCATCAAGGCTAGTGCAGTGTGGTGCAGATTGCTCGCTCCAAATCGTTCTTGTGTCTCACAGCAACAATTGAACAGTTTACATTATCCTACATGCTCGCTGCCTCAACTTCTTTCCAATTCCGCCTACGATGGCGATATGGCGTTTGATGTTCCCTGTCACCTTGCAAGCGAGCGAATTCCGAACGCACGATATATTGAACTTCCGTGCTGGCTGACGTCCTATCGGCTTGACATCGATCCGCTTCGGTCTATCTACACTGTGAGTCTTTCCTTTCCGTACATTTTTCTATGTTTGTCACACAATATTATCGTCAGGCGAAAGCCGAGATACCTGGAATAGCTCTATCAGCGGCGCAGCATCCAAGCTCGTTCCCGTCGTCGTCACAACCCAGCTCTCACCTTCGATATCCGTTCAATGCGCGAACTGCGTCAATTTCGACATCTCAGCACGAGTCTGTCTCCTCCCTCTTCACTGAGGCTGGAACTCTTTCACCAATCGTCACCGATGGATCCGATCAGAGAGCGATCTGCAGTGACATCTACTAGGCTACCAAGCCCGGTCACTCGCACCTTCTCAAGCCGCGCCGATGGAGCGAGCATGGACTGTTGGGCAGAATGGTTCTAGGGTTGGTGTCTCGTGCACGCCACTCCTACTGCACTTTGTATTCCTTTCCTTCCGACTCGAGAGACTTAACGCACACCCTGGTGTTTGGTTTACCGTCATATCTAGCGACATACGGTGCCGGGTTACGCTACACCGCTCCACTCAGATTTCTAGTCGACGTCGCTCGCGTCGGTTATGCATTCGTGAATGTCCGGATGTGCTGACCCATCACCGTTCTCCTGCTACTTGGCACTGAGCCTGATCAATCATGATCTCTTCTCTTCCTCTGGCCGACTCAATGCATAGCACGATCTCCGCGATCTGTCGAGATCAACCGCGTACGGAGTCTTTGGATGGTCTGCGACATCACCCGCTTCCACCACATGTGCCGTTTAGCGCATTGTCGTGCATGGATCTTCTCTGGGGTGGTTATCAAGTACCACCCCTCCGGAGCTCCGTTCGTCTATGAGACTCTCGCACACCGCGATCGCCAGTGCTTTCCTCGCCCTTTGCATTCACGTATAATATTCACCTCCGTCCAACGTAAAGATCGTGCAGGATCTAAGAGGCTAAGACCTGCTCAGACGGTTCACAACACACTCCCCGCCTCCACTCCGTGGTTACAACCCGTTAATCGCCGAATTCAACCCATCTCTCGCAGATTTGGCCTGTCCATTCAATGTACCACGTTCACGCATTGTATTCGTCAATTGCGTGGAATGATGTCAATGTCAAATGATGCTTGTTCTCCGTTCATGCGTGGTTTTTCGTGTTAACCTCGTATCGATTCTACTCGATTCCCTCAGCACTTGGATTCATGATGCGACGGGGCCTTTTTGCGACGTACAGGGACACCCTGCGGCTTCAATCTCCTTCTTGTTCTGGCTCATGTCGCACTGCAAGTCAAGTCCAGGCCTGATGGAGATACTAAGTAAAATGTCTGCAGTGTCTCTGTTCATCCCCAAAACCACCCCGTTCTGCCATGAAATCTCACATTGCCGTCCGTCTCCGATTGTCTGACCACGTTCTCTACTTCCTTGATATACTCACTTCCCCGGATGGCACATTACCATTTCTCTGGACCTTGCGCGCTCCGTGTGTGGTTTGATATTCGAGCTGTAACTCACGCATGGTAATCTCCTCGACAAAGTGAGCTGAACGACATACACATACTCATGACTTGCCACATCCATCGCCAACGCTAGGTTTGTCCAGTTGCTCGCTTAGAGCATTTGATTTCCTCACTATTCCTCGACTCAGATTATCTGCCTTCGCATGCACGTTAGCTTGGAGGGTTTCCGATTGGGAAATTGCATATCTGCACATCGTCGGGAGGAGGAGCGGTGTGAGGCAACAACCCCAGGTGGGAATTAAGTTGGCGACAGGGGACGAGCCGTGACGGTAGAGTCGGGAGATGTAGGGAAAGGAGAACGGAAGAGTGGACAACCTACCACCCATGATATTTCATTTGCTTTCTTTATTTCAGTAATGAACGAACGAACACGCACAATTCGTTTATTGTTTCGCAAAACCAACAACGTCAACTGTGCTCGGCAAATGATGACGTCATACGTCTGTGTCACCAATCACGTAACCTCTTTCCGACCACCATTCGATCTGAACGACATCGAAGACGACTAGCAACATATACGGAGGCTTCAACTTGAACACGTCATCACTGCTCTTGAAAACTATGGCAGTATGCATGTTGAGCGTCGTTGCTACAGTACTCTGAGAGGTGTATTGTAGAATTTGTCGTCTCCGTCCAGCCTGCGGTCGTCGATGTCGATATCTGGAATCCCTCATGTTTCATCTGTTCACTCTTCCGCAGCCTGGTCCTAGAAACCTTTCACGATTGGCACCGACTGACCTGATCAACGATGATCTACACCGTACTGAACGCGCTGGTCCTCATCGCTCTCTCAAGCTTTCTTTCGCTCAACGCCCGTCACCGTCGAGTCGATTGACTAGGGATGCATGTCCAATGTGTCCACCCGCGTTCAGTTTGGTAGAGGACATAGGGTTTGATCTTGCTCGATCTCGAATGCTCTGGTCTGTTCCTTCCTTCTGCATCCGTCTCACCTCCTGACCCGCGATGGTCGCGATCTACTGCGATCAACGACGTACGGAGCCCATCGATGCACAACTGCCCGCTCCTCATCCCACACTGGCTCTTTAATCAAAAGATTTGAGTGGGAACACACTGGAGGATAGGGGGTGAAAGACTTGCACTCCGTTCATGTTGGTCAGTAGCCGACCTCGCCTGTGGCTTCAGTTCTCGACTCTCCACCTCACCCCCATGATCTCCAACTAACAGCACGATCACATGCGATCTAAACCCTACGGATCATTCCAGCGAAAGGCAATCCTTTTAACGACTCCTGCCATGCATTCATGTCGGTGATCACGAGTTTTTCCTGAGTTGTTAGAGGTTTTCCCGATTGCTGCGTTCTGAGACGATGGCGACCTTGATGCTGTGCAATATCTGTGTCATTTTTCTCCCCTCTTTCTGGCTATCTTCCTCGACGATCACCGCGATCGGCTGTGATCAGCGACGAATGGGGTCCATCGACAATCGGAAACCTCCACATCTACTCATCGTCATTCATGTTCAGTGGAGATGTGGTGAAGATTTGTTGTGTCTGTGCCCGTTACTCTGTTCTTCCATTGATCAGCACTGGAACGATCACCACTTCCTATTCTACCTCCCCGTTGATCTCGGAGCAATCTGAAACTCTGCGGAGTACGGAACCATTCGGCGGACGAACGAGCTCTCAAATACATGGATTGTCCTGCGAGTCTTTCATGGGTTTGAGTGCTTAGACGTTTACTTCCACACGGGTGGTTCCGTTCCTACCCTGAATTTCAGGATATCTCGACTGAAGGTTCATGTTTTACCACAGCCACAGCTCCTCCCCATCCCCACCATCCCCAATGCACGGCTATCGTTGAACCATTTTATCCAGTCCATTCCATCTGACCAGGTGAATTCAGAAACTTTTGCTCGGAAACCCCAAGTTATATGGGTTGCAAATGTATTCGCGCACCTGTGAGTCCGTAGCTGAACCCGTCACACAATGCCCTCATCCAGCCCTCTCTTCAACGATGTTCGTCACGGTGATCATTTGCAGTTTGTCGCACGCGTCGCGCATAGCTTGCGCCACCACATCAAGTCCGCGGACGTGTCATGCCACGGTTCTCCTTGACATTCCTTGTGTAATTTTGTTAGCTTATGGAATTTTTTTATCTACTGTGCATCATTCTAAACCTAATATGAGCTATTTTACTGCTTCAAACGGTGTGAAGAGTCCAGCGGAATTCGGCAACGACATGCGTGACACTGTGTGACAAAGACGTAACGCTTACTTACGTCAACAAGTTTCGTTGTCCTTTGCCTTCAACCATCCTACGTCTTTCGCCCCTCCTTCATTCCAAAGCTTTCCGACTACTCATTACCGGCGCTGGGCACAGATTAGATTCTATCTACACCGTGCGGAGCAAGTATCATCCTCGCAGCTGCTGCGCTGCATCCATGAACTGATACCACCGATGGACGCGATGATAACGACCAAACGTCGCGCAGAGTATGATTCTTCAAGGCAATCCTTCTCGAGCGTGGCTTACGATGGCGCTGGTATTGACAGTGGACAAGAATTGTTGTGCGTCCTCCCCGTGCTTTTAGTTTTCTCAGTGCACTCTACCCTCATGCGTTACAAGTTCCTTCCAACTGATCCGGCGACGCGACTCGACCTCTGGGTTATGGTCGTCCAGCAACGTAAGGTGCTTGCTTTCGCTGTACTCATACACTCAGATATAAAGCCGACGACGCGTATCAGTTGTGGATTCTTGAGTCATCTTCTGGCGGGTAGGGCACCATTCACCCTTATCGTGTTCACGTCCCACATCTTACATACGATCTGCGCGATCTGTCGCGATCTGCAACGTACGGAGTCGATTGATGGTGGTTACGATATCCCCGGCTCTCTCTTGATGTCCCATACAACGAATTGCTGGATCCTCTTGGAGTTGTTGGAGCATCGGTTCACCTGACCTCGCGATTGCCAGAACCTTCCATGTAAGCCACAGCCATCCAGGGTATTCACCACTTCAATGGTCACGATGCCCTGGAATCTACGACGTGCGGATCCTCAGGCTTCTGTTACCCTAGGCATATTCTGTGGTTATTATCCTGCCATGTACGTGATTGAGCATGGTCCGGCGTCGATATCCTGCACTGTACGGAGCTGCTTCTTTCGATTTGCCCTCCACCATCTCAGGTCCCCTGGCAGACGTTGGCCAGTGTGTACCGATGATCGACTTGCCACTCTGATGTAGCAGTCCCGTTCACTTGCAGTTACATAACGATACCTTATGCTGTATTCGACTCATCTGGACTTGACGCGAACCATTTGGCTCGCTGAGCACCGTGATCTGCACGCAAATTCAACGTACGAGGTGCGTTAATGGGCTACGATACACTCAAGGAGATGCCAACGTACATCAACTGTGGATCCGCCCAAAATATTCGCCTGTTGTTTTCCCAAGACCCCGTTCATCGTTCGTGAGCAGGTCTTACCAGTCACTCATTCACCTCCCCATCTTCGCCCTTCCGCTCGCTTGACTACTGTCGTGATCGCTTGCCATCTACGACGTTTGCACCTCAATATTCCTGGAAGTACACATTCATCCACCGATCAGCTGGTTTTGTACGGTCATCATCTCCCAATTGATACTTCAACGTTATATTTTCTGGCACATCTCATGAATTTCACTCTTCCTCAGCTTCAAGGATGTTGGCGATCTGCAAAAGTACGGAGTCAAGCGATTGACGAACACACTCTCCCACTACCCTTTGGGCCACTGACAATCACGTTGGGTCTCCTGGAAATTTCTGTTTGATCAATTTTGACTCCGTTCATCGGCGGTTTGCTAGCCGATCTATTCTGTCCATCGACCCCCTTGTCTCCCCTCCATCATTCGACAAACAATCATCTCGATCTTTTCGACAGGTCCATTTATCCAATTCCGGTTGTTGGCCGCGCCTCTCGCGGGTACATCTTTAACGTGCGTTCATCTCCCCTGCATAAAACCTGTGAGCCTGAGATCGACTGGGGTCTGCGAAGTACGGAGTGGGCGAGACGGGCAAACTCTTGGGTTCTCATGTGCTATATGCTATGCGACGAGCATGTTTTCCTAACGACGCCAATCCACAACGGCCGCCTCCGTTCACCTGCAAGATCCCAAACGAATTTTCGCGCTTTCAGGATTCTGGTCCTTCCCTCACATTTCTCATGGACAGAATGTAAGCGTCACAGCATAAAATTGCGAAGTGACGTGTTTCATTTTACCCTCACACCTTCTCCAGTCCAGTTGAGATTACCGCGCTATTCATTTTGGAATGAGGTCGTCGTTGAAAAACACAAACTTGTTTTCAAGCGCGTTCACTGAACAGGGCATTTCCATGGCTGAATTCCCGCTCGTTCAGGTCTTGTCTTGCTGTACGACGTGTACTTTATATTAGTATGAATAAAGAGTCGATTTTTTTGTCAATTTACTTTCGCACAACCCTCACGGTCCGAATGTGCCCACGTGTGATCGCGTAATCATGCACTTCCTTTTGACCACGACGCTGATGTTCACTTCTCTGGTCTTATGGCGCCCTTGGAGTGTTCCGGATAGCGTCATTACGACTACGAGAGGTCCTGTTCAAAGAGATATCGCTCCGTTCAGCCTGAGGTCATGGATATTGGTATCGTGATTCGTGACGTCAAGTATCATCTGTTCACTATTGCGCTGCTCGGTACTGGGACTCTTTCGCGATCTGCACCGATCAACCTGATCAGCGTCGATCAACGCCGTACTGACCGCACTTGTCCACGGCCACACTCTCAACACTTCGCTCGCAGCCAGATACAATCGAGTCGACTGGCGTCAGACAGCGTGTCTTGCGTTCAGTTCAGTAGAAATGTGCGTATTGATTTCGCTGGATCTCATCCTCTGGTGCCTCACTTCATTCTTCATTCTTCCTCTTCATTCGAGATCGTCGCGATGTGCTGCGATCCACCACGTACGGAGTCCACCTGCGAATCACAACCCGCTCCTCGCGAGAGCGGCTGTAATGTCTGTGGCCGTAAACTTCCTCCATCCTAGGCCGGCAACCCATCCTTCCCGATCGCCCAGCTCTCAAATCTCACCCTCCATGACGCCACGGACGATCGAAACGGCGACCCGCGCCCCTATCCATACGGAGGACGCGCGGCAGACAGCATCCTCTCAACCTTCAGTTGTGGTCACTCATGCGATTACCACCGGTTGGTTTGAGATATCTTAGTGCCTTTTGCTCCTCTGTTCGGAGACGATGGCTTTGGCTGTGACTTGATCTCTCTGGCGTTTAACTTCGCTCTTTCTCACTGTCTTCATTGACATCCACGGCGATCAGCTGCGATCTAGGGCGAACGAGATTCTCTGTTACCCAGTGGCCTTCTCACAATCTGCTTGTTATCTTGCTCATTGTGTATGGATCTGGTGAGAGAACTAGATATGTTCGTTCGCCCACGGGTCGCTCAGATCTCGACTTGTCGTCTAACTTCCACTTCGCTCGACTGTTTTGGTTCGGCTCCATCACCGCAATCATCGCCACCTGTACGGGCCTTTCTCGCAGAATGAATCCCTTTCGATCACACAAGGGATTTCGTGCGTAACGCCATGCCTCCACTTGAGATTTGGTGTTTGCTCCGTTCGACAGACATGATTCCAAATGTCGATTAATACACGTCATCCGTTTCCCGGTTGAGTCCTCCAGCGATTGGATTCAAGAATGGAATGTGGATTGGAAATGTACAGAGACTGCCGCGCCAGATATTTCCCTCAAGGTCTGCTTCCTGTTTGCTGCAAATTACGTCTGAACCTGCAGGGAATAAAAGGTCACGGATTGGCTCTGTTTATCTGCGAATCATTCCATCCTCTGAACCATCCTTAGGACACCTTCTGTCTTATATCGCAGGGTGTCATTCTCTTCTTTTATGATCGACTCGGTTTCCCAGAGCATACATGATATCTTTTTCTTTGGTTACTCTGCTCTGTTTCTTTGAATGCCAATCGAATGATGGGGCATGTTGATTTGCGGTTGGAAGTTTATGTAGGAGATACACAATGGGATGGTGAGGTGGAGAAGCAAATGAGACGGGATGTAGGAGGGAACGGAAAAATGAAACAGCCTGACTCACGAAGCAGGACTAGATCGGTTGAGTTTGCGATAAAAATTTGAGTACTAGTATTCCGTCGCTATGATATTTTCTGTACATCTTGACGCCAGACAGGGCATAACACGCACACTACTCACGCATGTTATGTCAATACCGTCCAAGTTTGTGGTTTCGGAAGGACTACAACATTATCGGGCTCTGTTGATTCGGCGTGTGATGACGTCAGACCTCTGTGTCCTCGATCACGTAATCGCTTGACCTCTCGTTGCCTCTCACCGTCTACTCGATCGGATGTCAATTGTGGCTAGCAGCACACTGCACGGAGTCGCCACCTGGGCGGAACATCACATCTCTTGTTCACATTCGCAAAAACTGCTATGGGAGATGTGTCAAACCATTCCTAACCAACCAGGCGAACTCCGTTCGGCATGCCGTCGTTGATATCGATATCTGGTATCGTTCTGGTCTCATCTGTTCACTCTTACGCTGCCTGGTACTGGGAACCTTTCGTGATTTACACCGATTGGCGTGATCAACGACGATCTACACCGTACTGAGCGCGCTGGTCCTCATCGATCTCAAGCTTTCTCTCGCTCAACGCCAGTCACCGTCGAGCCGATGACCTGAGATGGATCCCGTTTTCGCGCGTTCAGTTCGGTAGAAGATTTCAGGCTTGATCTCGCTCGATCTCAAATGCTCTGGTTCGTTGATTCCATCTGTGTTCGCATTCGTCCCTACTCGCGATCGTCGCGATCTTCTGCGATCCACGACGTGCGGAGTCATCGACGCATACCTACCCGCTCCTCATCCATCACGCAAATCCTGACTGGGAATAGGATGGAGCGGGAGAGGCGTAGAAATGGAACCCGCTCATGCTGGTCCGTAGCCGATCTCGTCTGTCCTTTCAACTGTCGACTCTCCACCCTCTCATCGCCCACCCGTAACACGATCAGCTGCTATCCACGGCGTATATAGAATGCCAGGAGACCTCACCGTGTCAAAAATTACGCCGTGTAATTCAATTCAATGCTCGCAAGATTTTTTTCCGGTAGGCCTGTAGGGTCGCTGATGATGACAGTCTGGCTGTTGCTAGGTCTCCCTGTTGCTTTTACGTGCCGTTTCTCTCTGTCTATTGAATAATGTCGCGATCTGCTGTGGTCAATGACATATGGTGTCTGTCCGCAGTTCTCCCCATCAAGTGCTGTCATTCACACGAAGTAGATTTGTTGGATGCAGGTTCTTGTCCGTTGATCACTCTCCCGATCATCCACTTCCATGCTAACTCCCATAATTGATCTCTGGGACCTGAAGCATACGAGATGTACGGAACCATTCGACGGCAGGCTGGAAGAGCGTTCAAATCCATGGATTTACCTAAGGGTCCGATCATGTTGACGTGCTCTTGTTTCCTGTCATTTGAAACTGGTTCCGTTCATGCTCCAATTCCAAGGTATCTCGAGGCCATAATACGCGGGCGATCAGTGGCCAATCTCGCTCGTCACATACGCGGCTCTCACACATCGACACGACCTGCTGGGATCGCAACTGCACGGATATTCTTTGTGATGGCTTACACTCTCATAATTCTTGTGAAGTCCTAAGACGTTCGCAATGACTTCTTAACCTGAGTTTGAGCCATTCCGCTTGTTCGTGCACCGATCAATTCGCAGCAGGCGTCGCCGCGTCGCCGCGTCACGCTCTCCTCTCTTCGTCTCTTCAGCAATATTCGTCGTGATCATTCGCAATCTGGGAAGTACGGAGTCGTTTTTGCCAGCTATTACCCGCTCACTTCTGTGATGATTTGTTTCTGCGAATCATCAAGTTGGCTGGTTGTAGTGTCTGGACCGGTTCCGTTCGTCAACCAGTGCATGACCCATCATTTGACGCATCCAACCAATTTAATTATTCCTCCTTTTGCTTTCCACGCATCTACATCGTTTATGAATAAATGGTTATTTAACTCGAGGATGCACGATTCTAACCGACCACCCACGCCAATACAACACCAGCACCTTACGCCACATGCTCCATCACTTACATTACATCTGGAGAAATATATATAATATCACAAACCACCCCTCGTCTTCATAAGTTCTTATGAATTTCATTTTTGTCCAAATATCAACCCATGCGTCGGCCACGTGGACAATGACGTAACCAGTTGACTTTCCGTTGGGACCAACCACGCAGCCACCAACGCAGTCTCGCTCGGGTATCTCAGACTAGGCTCGGACTACCATCCTGATGAATGTACAGGACCTCTCTTATACTGTTGTTGTGACTTCTTCACATTTGCGTTCCTCATCCGGTTCGCAATCGGCCCCACTGCACGGAGTGTCGACGAGTCACTGCACACCCTCTCAAACCTTCTCTTAACAACAAGTGTCGTTGAGTCGGTGGAACCAAGGTTCAACACGTACTTCATAACCACTCCGTCCTGCAGACGATAGGCAACTTAACTTGATTTGGGCGATCTTTCAAAGTCATCATTTCCAATCTGTTTTTGGCGTCTTTACTGGCGATGCGATGCGATCTGCTGCGATTAACAACGTACGGGGTCCTTTAATGTGTGGATATCCGCTGTTCAGCCTCGCTGAAACTGATTCCATAGGACTCCATCTTTCAACTTTCCACCCCGGACGCACGAGCGATTGAACTGATTACCTGCTGAAGGAACGCTCGAGGGTTAGTCAGAGACGCAGCCATCGCAATTTGGTTGAATTGCACATCGACTTCGATTCGACGTCTTGGCGCTTCCGCGGACGCTTATCCCCATGACGACATTCTCCGCGGCATTTCTACCCGAGATCGCAGAAAAAAGTGAAAGAACCGCTCCGAGAACGGTAGTGAAAGTGACAATCTCACCGAAGATTTCTGGACGGACTCGGGACTTCGCTCAAGGATCGTTCTTCCTCACTACTTTGAGAACTGGCACCTCCACATCCGTCGAACCCCCGCCTCAACATCTCGTAGCCAAGCACTCCATCGCATCACAAGTGCTTCTCGCAATCGGGGCTCCCATATCTTCACGCGTTTGTTGCTAAACTGCACTGTCCTCGTTTTCATATAAACGACGCGAACTTCAAAGTCTTTCCATTACACGTCGGCTTGACCTCTTTCGTCTTTGGCTCGGATTGACGTTATCCACGACGTACAAAGCCCACCGCTCCGTGGCCATACTCTCGACTCATTTCACGCCACCCAGAACACCATCGAGGCTATTCGACCCGAGAGTGGGCAGTGAGGACATTTGTGCCCTCAGTGCAGTACAAGATGAGCATGTTGACCTCGTCCACTCCCTCACCCTCCGCTACTTCACTGCACTTCTCATTCGTTCCGTCATTGATAATCAGGTCTCGTTTCGCGATCTGCTGCGATCCACGAAGTACGGAGTCTGCTTGCCCATACGTCCCCGCTCCTCATATCTCAACACGTCTGGAATCCATAGGTTCCGGGTACGGCGGGATGGAGCCTAGACTTTGGAGTGAGTTCTCCGTTCTTGTTGATCGTAGCCGATCTCGCCTGTCTTTCCAGTCCCTCCCAATTTACCTTCACAGATTGACGACATTAGCTGTGACTTACGCTGTACGCAGAATCAAGGAAAATCGAGATGCAGCTCCATCCTTCAACATGAATAATGTTCTTGTTCGCACTGGCACTTTTCGTATCTCTGCTGATGCTCGTTCAGTCGCTCGATCTGGTGTCTCCTCACAACCGCACGGACCTTCGCTTTCGCCACTTTCCCAAATTCTCGGGAGTCCATCGATGTCCATTGTGGATCGGCTTGTGAGACATTATGGAATAAGACACCATCTACGTTCACCCGATTGGGGACACACGTACGTGACCTACATCTTTTCGTCTGAACCACACCATAGGCAGGGTGCTTCATTGACAATCCGCGCGATTGCATGCCTTCTACGACGAACGGAGTCTATCTGAGCGAAGGCAATCCCCGGATTTCATGGCTGATAGGCGTATTGAATGGGGTTTCCCTTTAAAATGACCTTTGTTCGTCTGGTATTTTGCTTCACTATGTCGCGCCGATCCCATTCAAATATGTTCTTTCCCCTTCCTTCTCTTCGCAAATACGTGGTGCGATATGTTATGATCCGCATGGTACGGAGGTTCTTTATGGCCGACATGCTGTCCAATTCGCTTTGATGACAGGCACATCAAGTGTGGATACGCTTTGGACATTAGGCTTTACCTAACCGCCGTTCACAAGGAATCACTAATTGATCTGATCACTTGGTCATCAAATACTCTCAACGCCGATCTCCACTTGCAGTCAGTCCTCGCCAAGTTAGCAGGGACGTGTTTAACCTATTGATGACAATTCGAGCCCATGTCGGGTGTCGGGTCAAATGTTGTGGTGCGACGAGGGGTAGGTTATGGCGAGATCGCGTATGCGGTGTGTTCCACACTGTTTTCAGGTTGATCAGCACTTGCTAGATATTCCAACGGTTACGATCGCTCTTCAAAGTTAAATTCATGATGAGATCGAGGTTGTACCACAGACGATGCTTTCAGAATGGTTTGGTGTGTTCGCGTGCATTTGCCGATAACGTAAAAAGTCCACGTGGCCACAACAACATGAGAAAAATTCTCCACCTTGTTTTGTGACTACGATGCAGTCCTTGGGCGATCTTGAAGTGCCTTACCCGATCTGACATTTCTATCGTTACCTTACCAACTGCGAATCAGTCCCCTCAATAGAAGAGACGACACTCGTGTTCATCCTCCGAAAGTCCGAAGACCGTCCTTCTAACCGGTGGGCCTTCTTGAAAGCGACAACTCTCTTCTAACACCTTGGGAATATATAATGAGTGTCATTGGACGGAAATGAACGCGAACATTGAAACAAGAGTAGTGCAGCATCGTCCTCTGGACTCTCCACTGATGAGGATCAAGGAGTTGTTCATCCTCCATGGACCTCGGATCCAGCGCCTGGCCCACTTCACTAGGCAAGACTCCTTTCATGCTGGCCTGTAACTAGCCTCTCCATCTGGTCTTCAGCTCAACTTTCAACAGCTAGAAGCAGACTATCGCTATTCGGTTCCATCGCATCACCCTGGTTTGACTTCCTGGCGTCTGCTCGGACGCATATCACCGAGGCGACGATCTATCTTGAAGAAACATGCGATCCGCGGAACATCGACAGAGAAGGCCGACCCAAATCTCAGAGAACGACTTCAAGAACCGCTAAGAACGCGACGATCTCGACGGAATCGAAGGCACAATTTTCTGATGGACTTGCGACTTCGCTCAAACATCGTATATCATTTACTGTTCCTCACTAAATCCCTCAGTGTCCTGTATCCCAATATCCCTCTGTTGTGTCCTTCCCACTTCGCTAGCCCTCCTTACGTTCGGTGTGCCATCGTTTTCACGCGGTTGTAGTTCGACACGCCTTCTCACTTATAGCTCGTTTGAACTTCAATTTCATCCAGTTTCCGCCTTGAAATCTTAGGCCACGACGTGTCTGCAGGCAAACGACTTCTCGCCAACACAACGTTATATCGTTTTCTACAACTTTAATCTGTTCTGCTATGCCATCGCACGAGTCACGACGGCGTACTGATCTCCTCACATGCCTGCACATGCGAACTCTGGCCGGTCCTTCCTCTTCCACACGACGTCTCCCTCTCGCTCTCGGTTGTCTTCTCAATCCGTCGCCAGTCCTACCAACACCACTTACCTACTACTCGGCAATCAACGACCCAACTGGCGTCTGATCCTGCTTACTCTCTGGTCACTCCCTCGATATTCATCTTCGCTCAGTACCCATGCGATGTCCACTTAGATTGAGGAATGCTCTACTTTCGTGGATGAGAGGTATCTGGCAATTGCTCAGTCTTTGCTTCATTGGCCTTGGTCTCCCCGTTTCTCCTCGACGACTGCCGCGACGTTTTGCTGCAAACCTCCCAATACGGGTCTGCCCGTGTATGATTTGCTTCACAGTTTCGCGCAATGTAGACCTTGAGGAGAACCTAGGGTCCTTTGGAGGTCGGAAGACTCCGTTCACCTGTGATCGATCACAGACCTCGCCAGCTCATACATCCCTTCAGTCGTCCTTTTCATAATTGGCTCGATCAGCCGCTATTCGATCCTGTACGGAGCGTGCGGACACGCGGTGTTCTCTCGGCCATTCAAGCACACGATGTTCACCACCATAAATAGTGCATTGGCATGGGATGCATGTCATGGTACGTAATCCCTCCGGTCAACGCGCAATACGCAAGGGATCGAGTCCTATCTCTCATGCCATCCAATACTCATGCGAGTCCTCGTTCCTCCCTCACTCGCTTCACCTCTGTAGTCGACCGCGATCCATCACATATGAAAGATCTTGATCTTCTCTCCCATTTCCGCTGGTGCATTCACTGTTACCTCGGTAAATCTAAAATTTGCGAGTACGGAACTATTTGGCGGCCAAACGAGCTCTCACATCCCCGGATCGACCTGTTGGCCAGTGGAGGTTGAAGTGCTCTGGTGAATTATGAGCAGCCGACCATGGTTCCGTTTTCGCTCAGATTTCTGGACACCTTCAGAGCAACATGATATCACACTGAAAGTTCGTTTGTGCCGCAGCTGGAGGTCTTTGCCATCTCGCAATGTGTGGAAGCTATCCAGCCGTTGCCCCGCTGCCGATTGGAGGCCACTGGGTGCCGTTCGCATTGGTGGTGATTTGGCTCGAGAATTGGCAATACAGCCTCTGCTCACCAATTAGTCAAGGTCCGTTTTACTTGGCCATCTCCCTCCTTTGACGACCGAATGTCTACCTTCCAAACGGTCCCGGCGGCACCTTGCCGTGCACGGAGTCGCAAAGGCAGGCAGTTCTCATCCATGATACAATGACATTGACTCGGCGATGTAGGTCATTATTGTTCATGTATACTTCACTTCGGCCAACCCATTCTTCTGGCAATGTGGTGCCGGCGGAGTCTGCTGTGCCTTTGTCTGTCGACTTTTTACACCACTATTGGCGCAGCTCTCTTATCGGATCGTTCGGACTTCCAAATAGCGTAACTCTGCACTGTTGCTTACATTATGAACAATGTATTTCCCCCCATTATTCGTGTCAATTTTGGCGGGGGTTGGGGCTGGTGAGGTGTGATTAGTCTGCAAGGTGTGAGTCACATCCAACGTGGTCATGAAACCTTGTCTTCAACTCTCTCCTTCACGTTTCAGAGGTGTTCTCTAGATAGCTACAGCGGGATTTTAAAATTTAATGCTGTTCACTGCTCGTACTGGCAACTTTCGTATCTCTGCTGATGCTGGTTCGGTTCTTTGTCAGTGCTGGCTTGTTACCCCTTGTCCTCTTCCTCTCGATATTATTAGGACGAGATGCCATGCGTATTATTGGTCCAACAAGGAGCGAACTGAATGTGAAAATGATCCCACCGCTTGTTTGCTGGTCCGAATCAGTAAGAAGTAACTTGCCATTACGATTCCTGAACGAAGTGAAGAATCGTTTTCTAAGCGCGCTGGCGTGCGGTTCTGACCCCGTTTTTTGAGCCGGCTGCGTTTTCACGCTCCGGCACTGTTTTCATTTCCGCTGAGAATTTCCTTTTTATACAGTTTTTGATGTTGGGTGCCGTCTTTTCCCGCGTTTTTCAGTGTGAACGTCCTTCCTCTTTCAATCTTCTAATGAATGTCTAATCGTCTTGTAAGTCATTACAACAACTTTGTTACTTGTGGCGTCCATGGCGCGGATTGTGATCCGAAAAGGAAAGTGGAATTCATTCGCACGTCGCCGGTTCGAATCTCAGCACGCTAGTCTCGTACCCATACGTCGGACAATTCGGTCCTGCGTCCATATATGGGATGCCTTAGCGGAGGTTGAAAATCCGCTGCAGGGGACCTTGTCCAACGTCTGGGCCCCTTCGGTCACCTGACCTTCCCACAACCTGAGCCTTATTAGGCTTGACACAAAGACCCTGTGTCAAGCCTCACGAGGCTCGACTGCCTCTGTAGCTAACACCGGCGGTAAACCCCCTCCACAACTGGGGACTTCAGTTCCTCAACGTCTCATCGGCGACTTCGTACGCGTCATCGCCGGTAACCAAGGACAACCGGCTTTCGCTGTATCCCGACCACCGCCTCAACCGCATCCGTCGTCTGCCACGCGTCGCCGGCAACACCCGTCCGCCTTTCAACATCGTCCCGCTTGTCGTCGCGCACGATGACAGCGTATCTCTACATCCCCGCCGCCGTTCTCAACCGGATTTCTTCACATGACAAGTGATGTCCCGCTTCAGGACATTTACTATCCTATTAGATCACCCGTACCCCAGAGACGCACCCAGTCCTCTCTCAAACCAACAATGGAGAACGGCGCTGGCCATTCCAAGCAATGATTTTGTAATCGGAAGTCCAATTGGCTCTGCCAACAGACGGCGGCACTGCTGGAAAACCAACCATCACGTGCTTACGCCACGACGACGCCACCACTTCCTTTCAAACTTCTTCCTCTCAGTAAGCGGATTATGTGGTGTCCAGGACATTAGGAGCATCAATCCTATGGCATCACGGTCTATACGAACAGCCCACGCGGGTCTATCTACATCAATCAAAAAGCATTCCTTCAGGGGCCGCAGCCGCCATGTTCATGTTCTTCAAGCTGGTTCGCAGGAAGAACGAAGGAGGATCGCGCAAGAGGATCGGGCTGCAGCGATTCAAGGTAATTTTTTTCTGTACTGTATTTGCACTTCTTACGTTGAATTTCTTCAGGGATGTCTGAAGCCGATCGAGAAGTTGTAGCCCAAACGGACGTGGATGACGCTTTACCGTCCGCCGGAACTGTTGAATACGAGGCGGCCTTCAACACAATACCACCCGGAGATGAAGCATATGATTTGAGCCATGAGGGTGGTGAGCATGAAGTATTCGAGGGATTTGCGGAAGATCTGTCTAGATGGACTGGCTAGTATGTCCACTGGTTTGTCGCTTGTCTGCCACGCTGATTCATTCATCCAGCCGAAGGGTTGATCATCGCGATCGGCGGGATCGAGTGGAAATCCGGACGAAACAGTGGAATGACCAGATGGAGCTACTTGTCGATGCTTATTTAATGTATAGCATGCACTATAACGAAGACGGCGGTGTTGATATCCCTCAGACTGCTGAACAACCGGAGGCTTCCGATTGTTTTGAAATCGAGGTTATTGATACATTTTGTAGGTCCTTTTTTGCAATGGAGTGCTCACATCTCACGAGCAAACAGATCGCAAGAAAAAAATGTTTGTTACGCTCCCTAGCGATATCTTCGCCAATGTTACCCTGCTTCGAAATGGATACCTGGGAGCTGCACCTCTGCAGCCTAGCGTAGCAATAACCATCCGTTCCCTTGCACTGTACCGCCAGGCCCACCGGGTTTGCCCACGATTTAGTATTCAGGCGGAAGTCCGCAAGCTATGCCACATTCACAGGGTAAGACGGCATTCTGGTCAAACCATCAATGTTATAGATCTGGTATTTATGACGATTGGTGTGATTACTCACAGGCCTAGCAATATATATATCTGGTAGACAATATATTTAGCTGCGGAACTAA
>ML170216.1:0-73663 GCA_004355085.1 Rickenella mellea | reverse complement strand
GAGAGACCGAACGAACTGTTGAAATATTCGTTAGGCTAGTAAATATAATATGTCTATTATACTCACAAAATCACGTTTATCCTCACATAATCCTCCCTTTCAACGGTTCGAGAGGTATACGGCTTCACACGTCTGCGGGGGTCATAATAATATCCTCCCCGATATTGTCATTAGACGGCGTAGAGGGGAAGCGAATACCTCCGTTGAATGGAACGACGGCAGAAAGGTTGTTTGCGATGGCGTGATTCGAAAAGACGGGGTGAAGAATGAGTGCCGTGGATGTAGTAGGTTCGTCGACCTCGATGGGGGTGCAGCCATCAATCGAGGGAGGGGGAGTGGTGGATATTTCAGAACAGTTGTCCCAGGGCGTGACAACATTCGCCCAGCTTTCGTCTTCATCGTCTGAGATATCGATTGGTGAGTCGGCGTGAGAAGGAAGGATATGTGGGCCATGCACTTCCTGTTGGCGCTTGCGACGTTCGCGACGACGTTGGTTCCTGCGAAGCGTTTTTGCGGAGCGAGACGAATTGTGGGAAGGGGTAGGAGCGAGCATATCAGATGGGTCCCAGGGCCATGACCAATTGACGTCCTTCCTGTCCATGCAGCGTCTCTTCATCATCGCGATCCAAGCAAGCGCTTTGAGGCCAAGCTGCTGCTTTTCGCGAACAAGTTCTTCGAGATATGCATAAGTGCCGTGGACGAGGAGAGGGTTGTCAGAGTGCGATCGAAAGGCGAGAGGAGGTGGTGGTGGCATGCCCATGGACTCGTAGAATTCGGGGGGAACGTATGATGGAAGAACTCGATTTTCACCCCACGAGGGATCGAAACCGCCGTGAGCAGCGGCAAGAATATACTGTCCGATGGAAAAAAGAGAGTAATGGAGGGCCCAAGCGAATCCGATATGAAGACAAAAGTCGTCAGAGCTCCATACACTTTCATTGTAAACTGGAGTGACGAGTTGGGGAGTAAAGACAGTGTGGAGGAAGTGATGGGTGTATTGATGGCCAGTGTAGTCGATGTCGACATTGTTCTGGACAACGCCGTCAACGGTTGAGCGCACGGAAAATTGCGCAGAGGTGATGGGAGGGAAGTGAGCCATTGGAGAGAGTAGTAAGAGTTTGTTTTGAGAGAAGAGATTGCGTTGAATGAACGACTTGAGGAGTTTGATGAATTATCGAGCACTTAAATATGTTTGCGCCACAGTTGCCACAGTTGCCTTTTCTGGTTCGTTCTCACCGCGCGTTTGTTTTTAGATACGCAAGCTGCCTGCAGGTAAAGGTGAGGACTCACATGTGCAACTAATGGTTGTTATTTCCCAAAGGCTTTGAGCCCGAACGCTTGGTTTTTTGCTTCTTCCAGGTACGTAGAATTTCTGGCGCGTTCTTTAAGTCTTTGGCTGTGAGGAATTCGTCCCATTCAGGTCCATATCCTACGAAACGTGTTCGGTACTCTGGGTACGAGCTATTCCCTTTCTTAACTTTTCTCTCACCGACTATTTTCTCCACTTCGTATTCAGGAAGTTCTTTAAAATCGAGACGATTCGGCTTTCTTGTTTGTCGAACACCGAATTCGGGAGGGGACGGAGTGTATGGCTCAAGATGAGCAATATTAATTACTGGATGTGTTCCGTAAGATGCTGGCATGCGAAGACGATAGGTTACAGGGGAGAGCTTATCAAGTATTTCAAACGGTCCGTCGTACCGAATGAGCAGTTTTCGGCCTCGGCCTTTGATGTCTCTGAGAAGCTCAAGCGTGTGAGGGTTGAGAACAACGGTATCTCCGATATTAAATTCTCTTGAGAGTCTTCCCTTGTTGTAAGCCTTTCGTTGGAATACTTGGCTGAGGATTAGCGCGTCCATCGCGCGAGATCGATAGGATTTGAATTGTTCAATCATTTCATCAACCTTATCGTGACGCATATAGTCAGTATCTTCCGTCAGAACATCACCATGAGGTCGTTCGACGTTCTCACCTGAATTATGAATGAGAGACGCGGCGGTTGTGGGGTGATAACCTCTGAGGAGGAAAGCGGGAGTGAATCCTGTTGAAATATGCGTCGAAGAATTGTAGGCCAGAGCGAGAGAGTCAAGCATCTGCGACCAGTCATCGCGTTCTGGCCCTATGTATGCGCGAATCATAACTTCGAGGACTTGATTCATTATTTCAGTCTGTCCGTCAGCTTGCGGGTGATAGGCAGTAGTTAAAGATCTCTTGATGCCTAGCTTCTTGCAAACTTCTGTCCAGAACTTCCCAGTCCAACGGCTATCTCTGTCGGAGATAATCTGTCTGGGAAGGCCGTACTTTGAGAATATATGCTTGAAAAGCAAATCAGCCGTTTCAGATTCGTTGACCGAGGTTTTGGTTGGTATAAACGTGACATACTTTGTGAGTTTGTCTACCACCACGAGGATGCAATCATACTCTTGGCTCTTCGGTAATTCGGTGATGAAGTCCATAGAAATAACTTCGAAAGGTTGAGAAGGGATTGGAATGGGCTGGAGCATTCCAAACGGCGCATGTCTTCTCACCTTAACCTTCTGACATATATCGCAAGAGCCAACGAAGCGTTTGATGTCCCTAGACATTCGTGGCCAATAATATAGTGAAGCAATGCGGTTATATGTCTTGTGAAATCCGGCGTGAGCGGCCTCGGTGATGGTATCGTGGGTCTCCTTGATTATCTCGGCTCTGAGTGAGAGAGGAACACAGAGACGAGAGTTCCCAGCAGAGTCTTCGAAATAGATCAAGCCTTGGTCGCCTAAGATGTACTGAGGGAATAATGTTCGTTCTGGATTAGTTTCTTCGGCGAATGACTGTAGGACTTCGGAGAAATGAGGGTCAGATAGGTATTCATGACGAAAATTGTTGATTTCTTCGTCTGAAATTCCTATGAGGAGATTATATGATTTTGCAGTGTACACCGTGAGTGGAATAGTCTCAGAGTCAACCGTTAATTCTGTGATGGTTTCTAATTCGTTGTTGTTGAGTTTTTCGTTCATTCTAGCTTTAGAGACAAGCCCCATAACTCGATCTTTGAATTTTGGTGCGAGCTCGGAGTACATATCTCTTATAGAATTAGAATCAAGGTCGATGGTGAGTTCTTTAACAGTGGCAGGGCCATCATTAAAAGGAACTCGTCGTCTGAGTCGGGAGATCGGATCCACATTGGAATGTACGCGTCCGGCACGGTGTACGATCTTGAGGTTTGGGTAAGCTGCAAAGACAGTACCCCAGTTGAGAAGCCTGCGGTTAACATTTTGAAAGGTTCTATTCCAAGTGAGAGCCGCATGATCAGTGATTGCTATGATTTTCTCACCTTCAATGTATGGCTGGAATTTAATGAGACCTTCCTTTAGTGCTAGAGCTTCTCGTTCAGTAGGAGAGTAGTTGCGTTCGGCTGATTTCAGAGTTCGTGACCAGTAGGCAACAACTCTTTCAATAAAAACTTCGGTGTCTTCAAAGTTTTCAGCCCATTCTCCGTTTGCGGGAACGTCATCATCAATTTTTGAAATTGAAATCACAAGTTGAGGAATTGGTTTGCCATCTTTAAACGCTTGTAGTAGACGATCGTAGACCTTTGTACCTTTCAAATCGCGAATTTTAATTGGTTGGATTTGTTGGAGTATGCAGGCAATACCTACATCGCAGGCATCCGAATATACTCTATATCCTCGCCCCACCATTGCGAAGGCTCTGATGGGAGCGTTGGTTAGCACTTCTTTTGATAATTCAAATGCCTCTTTTTGGAGCTCACCCCATTCCCAATTTTGATTTTTACGGAGTAACTTGAAGAGGGGGGCGACGATCCATGCGTAGAAAGGGATATATGATGCAAAATAAACCATAGTGCCGAGGAATGTTTGTAACTCGCTGAGATTTTTAGGATCGTCGAGCTCAGTGATAGCGGTGATTTTTTCTTTGTGCGTTGATAATCCTAATCGCGATACTTTCTGTCCGAGCAGTAGAAGCGATTGGTATCCTAAATGGCACTTGGTCGGAGAGAGCGTGATATTATTTTTGATAATCGCTTTGAGTACTTTATCGAGATGTTTGAGGTGGTCTTCAAATGTTAACGAGAAGACTACAATATCATCGATGTACACAAGAGCGAATATCCAGAGGAAGGGGGCCAAGATATTTTGCATGACTCTTTGAAATATGGCTGGTCCGTTTCGCAATCCCAGAGGCATTCGATTAAATTGCCATAGTCCACGATGGGTGCGAAATGCGGTCTTCTCGATGCTATTCTCGTGTAATTCAAGCTGGTGAAAACCAGAGAGAGCGTCGAGAGTTGAAAGCCATTGTGAACCATTAAGAGCTTGAAAAATATCGTCTGACGAGGGAGGGGGAATTCATCTGGAACGATGATTTCGTTCAATTTCCTATAGTCTATTACCATGCGAGGTTTATTATTTCTGTAGACTATAAGAGCTGGTGCGCCCCATGGACTTTGAGATGGTTCTATAATACCTTGTTGTATCCATATATCCATTTGGTTGTCCATTTCTGCTCGTTTAGCGGGAGAGGTGCTGGGGAAGGGGGGTAATGATATTTCTTTGCTATTCGGACGCAAAAGGATTTCAACTTGAGCTGGATATTGTCCCAAACGAAGGTTTAATCCAAACACGTGTTTGTTGTTGAGGACAATTTTGCGAATTGCATCCTTTTGATCGTCCGTAAGATGAGCAGAGATTTTGACAGCGTTGAGGAGTTGTTCCTCAGTCGTATCGTTGTCTTCAATAATTTCTGCGGTCTTCGGTCCTCCTTCAACAGGATCGCTTCCCGGTGGATCTTCGATGGAGTGTAGTTCAGGATTTAATAGTTGATCTGCAAGAGATTTAACTAGAAAGGAATGTGCATATAGTTTACTTGCAGCATCCGGTCCCACCTTTTCTTCAGAATCTAGCCAATGATTTGGGTTGTGAACCGTACCTAGTATTTGTCCAGGTCGTATCACAAGCGGTTCTTTGGAAAAATTGGCGACGTGAAGGAAAGGTTTGGATTTAGAAATAATGGAGTCCGGGGCAGCGTAGATATCATCAGCGTTACGATTTGATGAGAAAATCTTTTCTACGTATGCGATGTTGATCTTGGTTGGAAATGAAAGAGAAACTGGCACGGCAGACACAGTTTCCGGTGGTATGGTCATTTGAGTAGTGGCTCGTACGTTGCGATCGTTGAGCCGCGTGATTTCTTTCTTTCGGTATTTCTTAGAAGTGCGATGGGCTTTTAGTTTGGAAACTTTGTTAGCTAGAGCCTTCATCGAAAATACACGAAATGAATGACCTGATTCAGATTTGGGAGACGGACTGATAGAGTTTTCAACTTGAACTTTGCGTCCTGAGTCTCCAAATTTGAGAAAAACCTTATCTTCTTCTCTGATAATAGATATTGAATATTGATCGGAGAAATCATTGCCGAGGATGAAGGGGGTAGACATGCCTTTGACTACGTATGCTTCAACGTTAAGTTCAACTGGTCCGTCGGGAGTGTCAAAGATAATAGGTAAAGTAACAAAACCTGTTATAGTTGACGTACCGGTAACTTGTATTAAGTTAATACGTTGACCAGTTTTAATCTTGGGCGGATTGGCGAGTGTCGACAAAAATTTGTTAGATATCAAAGTAATATCTGAGCCAGAGTCCGCTATGATTGTTGTAGGATTTCGGCCGACAGAGCCTATCCATGCGCGCGCTTGTGTAGCTTTAGCGCCCAGAAAGGAGCAGCCGGGTGGTCGTGACATGTAACGCGGTAGTTGAATTAAGGGTTTTGATGAATCTTGTTCAATAATTGAAGCTTCAGAACGATAAGATGAAGCGCTTATTGTGTGGTTTTCAGATTTTTCCGAGGTTTCAGTAGAATAGTCGAGGATGGTGTCAATGAATTCGTCGTCTTCTATAATATTATCGTCTCCCCCCAGATTAGAAGTAACACCTAGAGCATTAGCACTCTGGGAAACTGTTTCACTGGGTGAACTAACCGTCTGGGGGGATTCTAAAAATCCGAAGGCTCGGAAGGAGAACATTCGTCAACGTCTTCCGTTTGTTCTTCTTCTTCCACGTTCTCGTCTTCCGAGGCGTCATCCTCTTGAGAAAAATCCATAGAATGATATAGTTCATCATATTCTTGTTGAGCTTCCATATCATCAATGGAATAGGTGACATGATTCGCTCGAGCTTGTTTGGGGCCTTTCTTCGCAAATTTACAATCGTTGTCCCAGTGCTTGCCACTGCCGCAATGTCGACAAGGTCTGGCATTAGATTGCTCAGGGGTTTTGCCTTTCGAGATAGTACTGTCATCCTTTGCGAAGGGCGGTTTTGAAGCAGCTGGACTCCATCCGACTAATCGTGCATTTGCGTTGCGATTCTTCGGAGGTGCTTTCTTGTTGAAGAAAAATGGTTTTTTCTTCTTGGGCTGGTTAGTTTCACGATCGCGATCGAACATCCGCGAGGTTCTTGGATGATCGAGCGACATTAACGCGTCTTCATGGTACTTAATAGCGCGTTGGAATTGTTCTAATGTATCGTAGGATTGCGTAGTTAGTATGGTTAACCAATGCGTAGGCGCACCTTGCATGATTTCCATAATAATTTCGGAATCCTCGAGCGCATATACCAAGGTAATAAGTTCAAACTTGCGAATGAAGTATTGGCTTGGTGTTTCGTTTGCGTTGTCCTTGTCGCGATAGTGAGCTCGAATAGCTTTCATCTTCTGTTTTGAAAGCCAATGTGCGTTCATGAAATAGCCCATAACATGATCGCGCATAGTGTACCAATTTTCTTCAGCTTTATCTCGTACTTCGAACGATTGCGACCAGTACCAACGGTCAGCGTCTTTTGTGAAGCGCTCCGGAATTATCTTAGCAATGAGATTAAAACAGGTAGCATTACGATGTGCTAGTGTATTAACCTTGGTAATCCAACTGCCCAATGTGTCCGGATTGCCGTTCCACTGAGGAATATTTTCTGGTTTTAATTTTAGTTCAAAGTAGTAACCTTTCGTGTCAGTTGCAGGAGTAGAAGGAGTCGGAGGTGAAGGAGGGGAACCACCAGGAAGTCTAGGATTTCCGATAGGTCTTCTCTTAGGGGCTGGTTTGTCTTTCTTCCCTTTGCCTTCGTCTGAGCTACTGCTATCGTCTGGGTCTCCAGGATCTGATGGCATACGACTAGACGAAGCTTCAGCGTTGGCACGAGGTTCTTGATTTTTAATCATACGTGTATCGTTTAAGTCGCCCCAGCGATTAGAACGAATGCGGAGTCTTGAGTCGCTGATAGTAGCACTACCAGAACGAGGGTTAACGATATTTGAATGATTTGTACGAAGTTGGTGCACGGGAGTTTCAGGAAAGTTCGAGTGGTCGATCTGTTCAGGTTCGGCGAAATGAACTTTGCTTTTCTTGGGAGTAATAGGTGCAGCTTCGGCAAACGTGGGGGCTGAGCCTTTTGATGAGGATGGAATGGGTTCAGACTCTGCAATTCTTCCTTTTCCTTTGGAGCCGGAAGCAAAATGCGGAGGTTCTTCTCGCATGGCAGCCATAATTACAGGATCGGGCTCTTCGAGTTCGGAGAGTTTCTTACGGTTCTTTGTAACTTCATACAGATTCGATAGATAATCTATAGTTTCGGCTACGAAGGTCGTTTGTAAGTTCTGATAATCCCAATAGGAATATACCTGGTTCCATTCTCGTTCTGTACCAAACTCACCCCATATGGGAATGCGAATGTCGCCTACAATATCGTCGGCGTATTCTGAGAGTAGTTCGAGAGTTAAGTTCTCAAATTCCTTGAGAGCAGGGACATTCGGTCCATATGCGTACGATCCGTCGCCTAGCTGGTATATGTCGGGTTGTATAACTTGTTTCAAGCTCTCGAAGACTCGTTTGTAACGATGACGAGCTGATCTGGTCAGGGGACTGTGTGTATAAAAGAATGTTTCGCGTCCCCAGTATTTCTTGCCAAACTCTACGCATTGTCTAAAGCGTTTCTGGTATAGAGTATCGACGGGTTCAGCAAGTCCTTGAGTAAGAGGGAAATCTTTATAGCGAGCCCTCAAAAACATTTCTTGAGCTTTAGGATGGTTTTGTCGATCAACTACCGAATCACTGTTATTTTCAACTGGTTCATGTTTTAGCCATTCGTCGTATGTACGAGGAGGGTGGCTATCATCGTCGTCGAATTCTGCGTCAGGCGATGTTGAACGTTGATAAGTCTTATTAGTTTCTTGATCGGCAATTGGTTCAGTAGCTGTCGGCTCAGTAGTGGGGGTATTAGAAGCAGGAGCTAAGGGGTTGTTTGGAGAGTCTGGAAGAGTGGTTGTCTCTTCGCGCGGAGGTGAAGTGCGAGCTGCACGTAGACTAGATTTCTTCGACATGGTTGTTTGAAAAGAGTAGCGGTTTTAAGAACTGAGTTGATAATTGTTAATCGACTTAAATTCTTAGAAGGATCCGCTCATCATCCACCAATGTTATAGATCTGGTATTTATGACGATTGGTGTGATTACTCACAGGCCTAGCAATATATATATCTGGTAGACAATATATTTAGCTGCGGAACTAAAGTCTGATGAGTGAACTGAGTGAATAATCGAAGTCTCAAACAATTAAATGAGTTTGAGGGAGGAGTAGGTGGGGGAAAGTGTTTAATCGGAGTTTTGGAGCGGAAGCTTGAAAGAATAAGCACACAGAATTAACTGGCACTACTCTTGGGTGATATCTGTGAAAGATATCAGTTGCTATCGAAGAATTGAGTCGGTTAGCAATGTAAATGAACTAATAACAAGGAAAATGCGTCTTGTTACCTTTAACACTCAGGAAAGGCGTCTGAATGAGTTTGAGGATTTGGAATATTACTCAAATACTCGAGGGCGATGAGGACTAAGCTTTTGAAGCGTTAGAATCGATCTGGGGATGTGTGGATAAAAGATGAGATGTATTTCCTTGCCAAAACAGCGGTCTTTTATACATTTTGCTAGTTAGATGAGTCAGATTAATTCTAGAACTGAGCAGAATGCTTGAGAACGTTACAGAACACTAGGTATGAGTCATGAGCATTTTTGAGTGCATTTTGGGCAGGAGGAGGGGCGCATATATGTACTCAAAACATGCATTTGGTCCGAAATACTGATAAAAATGACCTTCGAACGAAAATAGCTACCTGGTGAGTCATTAGAATATCCCAGAACTTTATAGAAATGTCCAGCGTATTCAATAGTATTATTCTAGCCACTGAGGAAAGAGACCGACGGTCTTGGGACTCCGGGGTAAGCCAAACGAATGCCCGAGGCCGAGGGAAGTGGCGTGGGAACGGATTCAGAGGGTCGTCCGAAAGCGGCAATAGTGGCCACAAGTGTATGCTCAACGGTTGTATGCTTCACCAAAAGAGCACAACTTGCGTGGCGCCTTAGATTTTTTGTCTGAACCTAGCCATGATGCCTATCCTTCAGATAATGACTTCCTTTGGGCTTAGAAAACCATCCCGAGCGTTGTTTTTGGTGCTTCTTCATTGTCAGCACCTATTTATTAGTGTTTGTAGTAATACTAATCGTAGTTGTAATGCCATTACAACTTCGAGTAATAAACTTGTACACTTTCTAACGCTCGAACCGCTCGATGAATACACTTGGACTCATTAATGAAAGTTCATTATAGGAGTTCCAAGAACCTATGAAAAAAGTAACTAAGTCGTATTTAAAGTTTTGGTCGAGGAACCGTCGAATTACAATATGTGAACAAATGTAATTCAAGGTTTAGCCAAAAGCGCAAGGTCATTACAAAGTAAGACTTCAAGTCTAATGGAAATGTAATGAACCGAAAGGTAAGACCGTGTTTGTAATGAAAAGTGTAATAGAAATTCTAATTGTACTACTTATCGAAAGTAATACAAGGTTTGAGCGCGCACGGGCGCTAAGAGGGCAACATATGAGATAATGTGCATATATCTAGCATTTTCCACCGATTTTCGAGAGACCGAACGAACTGTTGAAATATTCGTTAGGCTAGTAAATATAATATGTCTATTATACTCACAAAATCACGTTTATCCTCACAATCAAGGCTTCTAAACAGGTCATAGGTTCCATTTCGTCGTTACCTGTGCGATCAGTTTTCGATCGCATATGACGTATATCTGGAGATCCTGCGCCGGGTGGATCGCCGAACCAAAGCCTCTCTCCGACAGGATACCGACAACTGGCGGCTGCTGAATACTTGCCCCGCCTGCTGCTACAAGCTTCAGGATGAACTGCCGCTGCAATTCTCTCTTTTATGTCAAATGGATGGTAATAATTCTCTCAAGCGTACCGATGCAACGATCCGCGCAAATAGGGAACGCATTGACTGCCGTCAGGCTCGATCGGATTACTGGTTGAAACCGGAAGACGTAGATGTTTTTAAAGATGAAGTCAAGGTATTTATCAACATTCTGTCTCCTCGCCGCTAAGAAAAATAGGCAAGGCCAAAAGGGAAGGGGAAGGCCAGCATTCCCGACCCTGCTGACGAGGACAGCAATGATTGGCAACATGTACCAGAGTCCGATCCCACCGCTATCTGCATCGACCGATGGCGCAACGCCGGTCCGGAGGAGCGCAAGAAGATGTTCGCCATGTTTTCCGAGTCAGGTCTCTTTCTGACCGCCTGCCGTCATGGCTTTGTTCTGTTGATTTGCGACATGATTCGTAGCGGAGAATTGTCAGTCTGATTATACCGTTAATTTTTTTTGTGATTTAACTCATGAAGTTTAGGATGAAGTATCCTCTTGCCATGGTTAACAAACTCATGGATGTGTACGGTTCCAACATTGCATGTGGGTATGACATCGGCTGCGCATTCACGAAAACATTGGCGAGTAGTTCGCTAGGGCGGCGTGCACGAGAGCTTTACCTCCGCCTACTGACGGGCGCTTTCCACGGCCATTCCCATCACCGTGGTTGTCAGCTTGACTACCATCCACAGTACATCAAGGGTATTGGCCTCACGGATGCGGAGGGGTGTGAGCGAATTTTCTCAGCATCGAATGCCATTGCATCGGGCACTCGACATGCCAGTAAGTTTCATCGGCACCAAGCCATTGAAGAACACTTCTCGTTCTGGGACGAGGACAAATACGCTGCGCTCAGTGAATGTTTAGCACCTTTCAGAAGTAGGCATTTCTAACTCATCCGCATCTTTTAGGTACATTTCTCTACAATCATTATCGTGAGGCTCTCGCGATAGTCCAGTCCTGGCCGGCGCAGATGGCACAATTCAGATCCCAACTCCTAGTAACCGAAGCAGACTTTGAATTGTATCTAGAACAAGAACGGCAATACCTCAGCAGCCTTACGCACGAACCGCAAGAAGATAGCCTGCGTTTCAATTACGTAGAAGCCCTAGAGGAGCTTGCGAAGTGTCGGCGAGTTCCCTGATTTGAAATTATTCGGCATGTTCTCATAATTCCTGTAGAACTGATTGGGAAAATGCTCGAGCTGTGGCCAATAAATTAGCTTATGGCACAGTTCGCGAAGGGCACGCAAAGGCTGTGTTGGAGGCTGGTCGGCATGTCTGCACTACACACACAAAGCTTCAGAATGCGGAAACAACTACGGCGCACTTGGAGAACCAACTAGCAATTCAGGGGGCACGCTGGCGACCTGAGGATGAGGAGTATAAGTTGGTAAAGGATTCGATGACTGAACGCGCCTACCGAAAGGCTCTTGATGACTTAGAGCTACTTATTGTCAAGCGGCTTCTTGAACTCACGAAGCTAAACATGTCCGGCACCGGTTAGTGTCCTGTCAGCTATTTCGTGGCTGATCTAAACTGAATATTGCAATCAGGGTACCAATTCCGCACCCAGATTGCGAAGGCACTTCAGCGACGATCGGAAGCAATCAAAAATGCGCTCAGTCGCTATAATACCCATGCATCCAAGCTCGTCCCACCCCGGCCCCAGTTAACGTGGAAGGAGATTGTTGAATACAGCTTCCTAGGGGAGTTCACTCTCCTACGTAGTTCTCGATCGGACATCCGCGAGCAAAAGTGGACCCAGCCTGCTCACCGCGAAGCGATGGCAAAATATTTCAAATATCATCGCGCCTGTGAAGAAATTGACCGATTGAATGTTGAGATTCGCCGGTTATGGACAGCAATCCATGATGAAGCGGCGCAATCGTCAAGGGTTATTGGTGAACTATCTGTCAGTAATCCTCCACTTGCTGCGGAACTTCGGAGGCGTTGGGCTCTTCGATCATCAGTTAACGGTGTCCACCTGTCTCGTTTACGGCGGATTCAATCGATGCCGGGATTTTCAGGAAATTGCAGCACTGGTGTCCGTGAAAGAGGAGCGCATACCGAGCACCTGGTGTCTGTGTCTTCAGATGATGTGATTGTACAAGAGGTGATTGGGCAGGACGCCGCGAATGCGGTTATTGTTGATGAAGAGGAAGTCTTACAAGATTTTGAAGGAATGACTGATTTCGTACTCTCTATTGTCGAGTAGAATTAGCTATGTTGAATGAAAGAAATTCACGCAGACAAGCAAGATTTTCATGTTTGAAACATTATGAAGTACTGGTAGACGACATGTGGTCCATCCAAGCAAGCAAACATGCCAACGACTGACATTTCTATTTTGTCCGTATGGACGCTTGAGTACGGCGTGTTCAGGCTTCACGGTCGAAATGTGAGGTACTTCGTACAGTAGTAGGTATTGGCGATATGGTCTGAGGTGGCAATACAGTATGATATCTGACCGCATTGCACTGTAACGTCTAACAAGCTTTGTGATTGAGGTCTCATAGAAGTAAACCTTTTGCATTCAAGTCTGCCAGCGAAGACTATGAAAAATTACGCGGATTTTGGATCTCTAGTTTGATGAGCTGATATGTATATTACTACACAACTGGTAACTTACTGTATGCTAGGCAATGTGAGTCTAGTTTCGAAACAACTATTGACACGTATCCGGAGGCAGATGACAATTCTCACTAAAGTTCAGATTAGATTCAGACAAGTTATTATTTCTTCACCCAAATGAAAGCACAATCACCGTAGATCCACTCCGTTCCAAGGCATTTTGTCGCAAAATATATGCAAAATATATGGTTGACGATCGCGCCACAAGTGGCTGTCGGACTTTGAAATCACTTTCGAACCAAACTCTGACCATATATCGTCGCAATCACCATGTCTTCTACCTTCCAGCCTGGCCAGATGATCGGAAAGACCAAGTACACACCTGCGGCTATGCTCAGTGTTGCATTGGGCAACACCACAGACAAGGTTTTGGCTGCCAGCCGCGCCTTCTTACGATACAACACCCACCTTGACAATGCACACCTGGACTTCAAGGATTCGGGCCTCCACCGAATGCATACCACTCTAAACAAGGACACAAATGCTCATTTGGAAAAGGGAGTTGCTGAGAGGACTGCCCTCCTTGAAAACTCGTGGAGAGATGTCCTTGATAGTGTGCGTATAAACGATTTTTGTTGTTGGCAACAACTTACACATCGTCTCAATTTCAGATCACTGTCATGGATCGGATCGATGGAGGTCTTACGATTTTACTCCGTGTCCCAGGAGCTCTACCCGACGATGGAATTATCACGGCAAATAACATACGTGTCGACGCTTACCTCCCTCCAAGGGAGGTAGAGCTGCATCGAAAGGAACTGGAGCGTTCGATTGGGAGGCTTGCCCAGATCTTTGGGCAAGATATAGCTTTAAGCCACCTGAAACGCTTTGAGGAGCGCTGCCGTGCATCCGCAATTGAACCACCACGTCTGAGACTACCCATCTCTGATACCTCCGAGCTCTCTGCACATCTTCGACTCATACCAGAACCTGTTAATCATGGCGGGGCATACTTCCAATTTAAATGCTATGCACCTGGAGTGCTTGAGACGTATCTGGCCAAGCTGGAAGACTCCGACTTCGACCGCAGTGATTCGGTTGACTGGGACACTGCAGGGGAAATTTGCGATGCGATTGCAGCGTCGAACTTTCCTCAATCCTGCACCCCACAAGGTCTTCCTTCGGGTGAAGGGAAGGGAAAATCGACAGGGAACAAAGTCGCTCGCAAAATGGACAACGGCGGCCATCAACGCGTAGTTCAAAAAATATCTCTGTATGTTCATATATGTGCTCACTGTGTCCACGCCGCTGATAATAAAATCAAAGTAGTGATACCTTGAACGGTGCACATGAGATTATTGTCGATCGAGTGAGCGGCCCAATTGCTGTGCCTATTGCTCACGGACAGCTTGAGCAATCGACAACCGGTAACTAACTTCTGCATACTTTCCTTCAACGTAGATTGAGATAGATGATTTATAGGTGTTAATGAGTCCCCAACCACAACCACCCCTCTCTTTGCATTCAAACTTACGAGGAACACAGCCATCTCAACTGGTGGACGATTGAATGCAATCATAAGTATTGGACCGACGACAGATGCAGTCTTGGACAGACTGCAACTTGACGACCACGCTATACCCTTCCTTCGTGTGCTAATTCAGAACTTTCGTAGCAGCCGTTGGGCCGCTGTGTTGGAAGGATCAGAATTGCGCCTCAAGCCAACCGATGCGGCTATTCTCGCCGAGGCTTTACGCAATGACCTTCAAAAATCTTCTAAAGCTGTCAAGAAGGTGATCGTCTCACGCTTGTCCATGGATCGCTGATTGACACCCTTTAGAACCAGGGCTGCAGCAAGTTCATGTTCTGTTTCATCTTATTCGCCGTCATCGCTTTAATTTTTGTAGTTGCTCTTTGTTTTGTGTGAGCAGGGCTAAACATTCACTGCTAATGGTCCACCGACACTATGTCGGAGGCGTTTCAATGATCTCAACGGCAACTTTTCAATAGATTCTATATGTGGTTAGATGTCAACAACCTTTCACTCGAGAAGACGTCGAGAAGACGCCAAATAACCACGTGGGCAATGGCTTCCAACTTATGACTCAAGAAGCCGTCGAGGAGACGCCGCATAACCACGTGGGCAATGATTTCCAACATTACCGTGGACCGACACTAAATTTTTATTTTGTGTTAAGCGAACGGTTAGAATTTTAAAAGCTAAGTTTGCCTCCTTACTCCCCACCTCCCCCCTACTTCAGACAATTTCCCAAGCGTTGATCATGCCTCCATATTTTTACAACGACGTACAGCCAAAAAAACCGAAGCAAGGACTCACACGAAGTGGTCCTCGGGTCAAGCTTACGAAGGAAGCCCGGGCGCAAGCTACTGCACGTCAACGAGAGCGGTCGCAAGCTTACAGTAAAGATCTGGACGACGCATGGACAACCTTGGGGGGGACCGTCGAAAATCTGGCGAAGGACCACGGCAAAAGTGTTGTCGCTGTGCAAGCTGATTTAGCACTCGGCCGTGCGCAAGTCACTCGCCCTCATGTAGAGAAGACAAGTGCATGGAACGCGTTCCTGTGGAAAAAAGCTCAAGAGCGGAAGGAAGCAGGTAAAGGTGTGTTTCAATAATTATTTCCCTCCCGGTTCTCGGCTGGTTGTACTCACTGTTGGACGTTAAAGACTCGCTCGGACGGGAAGCACTCAGGGATCTCGCGACAAACTACCGGCCAATATACGAACTTCTCACTGATCAGGAGAAGCAGGTAATTATTCGTGAACTTGACGAACATAAGGCCACCGAAGCGAAGTCGGAACGTGCCAACAATAAATCGAAGGTCAAGGATATTACTCACACCATCAGTGCAGTTGAGAAAGAGGTCAGTAGTTGTTTTATTTATCCATTCGCCATCCTCACTCTATTGTACAGCTCACCAATCTCAACTTCCGCACTGGGGCCGAGGTACTTCTGTTCGTTGCACGGGGGTCAACAAACCTTTCCATGAAGGGTGCTTATTTTGTGACACCTCGTCTTGAAGGATTTCTTGGATCCATCCAACAAGACCCGCAAGATTTGCTCATGCGCATGGAAGGTTTTGCTGTTCAGGGTTTGAAAGGTATGGACCAAATTACCAATTAGCACCCCCGTGAATTGAAATACCTTACCAGGGACCGCTCACAGCCACAAGGCTCGGATGAGCTCCATTCGCACGGAGCTGCGAGCAGAGATCCAACAAGCATTGGGTTCGTACTCTCACCACCGAGACCACAAAATTCATGGCTAATTATCCTTAGTTAATATGTCCGGGCAACCCGAGGCTCGCATGAAGTGGAAGAACTTCTGGCGCGACATCGTATCCAAGTATCATGTGGTTGTTGATGGCTGGCCGGAACATATTCAATTTGGAAATCTCAGTGACGTTGTTACCTCTCTTGCAGACCTGGAGACTCTCCTGCGGAAGTGGAGGTCTGGTGCCATCCATTTCCGGTCCATTAGCGAGGAAGAATTTAAGCAGATGCTGGACAAGCGCAATGAACAGATCGAAAACGGCGAAATCGATGAACCTCCCCGCAAGGCGCGGTCCGACAAAGGGAGAAAGCGCCAGCGTTCCAGCTCCAGCGCCGATGCCGGCCCTAGGAAAAGGAAGGTGAAGATAACAAGCAGCGAGACTGTCGACAGCGACGGGGATGGCAGCGATTCGTCTTCGAGCGACGTGGCCAGTAGTGCAGAGACTGTGGATGACGGCGACAGTGAATAGGTTGTCTCACCGCCCCTCCATTCAATTTTTTCCTTCAATGTTGTGCAGTTCTTCCTCATGTCAGAACACATTCTCGTGCGCCATAAAATGAATGATATTAGATTGACATTAGATACATGACACTTAGTAGCAAATCACGAAGCGGTCGGGCAAGCAATACATTCAACGTCATGTGAATCGACTCTGCCTAGTTCTTGTTATTATGTGTGAAGAAATCCGGTTGAGAACAGCGGCAGGGATGTAGAGATACGCTGTCATCGTGCGCGACGACGAGCGGGACGATGTTGAAAGGCGGACGGGTGTTGCCGGCGACGCGTGGCAGACGACGGATGCGGTTGAGGCGGTGGTCGGGATACAGCGAAAGCCGGTTGTCCTTGGTTACCGGCGATGACGCGTACGAAGTCGCCGATGAGACGTTGAGGAACTGAAGTCCCCAGTTGTGGAGGGGGTTTACCGCCGGTGTTAGCTACAGAGGCAGTCGAGCCTCGTGAGGCTTGACACAGGGTCTTTGTGTCAAGCCTAATAAGGCTCAGGTTGTGGGAAGGTCAGGTGACCGAAGGGGCCCAGACGTTGGACAAGGTCCCCTGCAGCGGATTTTCAACCTCCGCTAAGGCGTCCCATATATGGACGCAGGACCGAATTGTCCGACGTATGGGTACGAGACTAGTGGTGAGCTAGAATATTACAAAATGTATAATAATTGAATATGATACTACTCTGGGAAAAGGAAAGGAATCGTCCGGCCGGGCAATGCATCGGCCCTACACTACCAAGTGACGTAATCACCACAGGTCCGCACTATCATGACCAGACACCATCGACATCCAGCTGGAAACGCAAACAGGTCCATCGCTGTCTAAATCCTGATACCGTTCAAGTCTTGCTTTGCCTTATTTCCTGGCTGCTGAGATCTTTCGCATCGGCACCACCGATGGACACGATCAGATAATTATCAACGTTGTACGGAAAGTGCTCGTCCAAGGCTATCCTTCTCAAGTTCTCATTCGACGTGCAAGCTCGTTGTTTTGATTGACACGAGAGTGCTTGCTAGTATGGTTACGCCTTCCGTTCGTCAAGTCGATAGATCCCATCCGATCTCATGTTTTGTTGTTTTACCGCACTTAGACCTTCTCCCTCGTTATTCTCTTTTGCGATGGTCGCGATCCACTGCGATCAACGATGTACGGAGTCCATTGATGCAAAACCACCCGCTCCTCGTCGTTCACTGGCTCTGAATCCATTGCATTGTGGATGAATAGACTGGAGCACCGACTGGAACAGGTCATCGGACTCCGTTCATGCTGGTCCACCGTCGATTTCGCCGTCTCTTCAGTTGTGGACACCCCCACTTACCTTAAGGAGTATCAAACAATCAACTACTGTCTAAACCGCACGGAGCCTCCCAGGGAACCGACATCATATTGGTGATCACAAGTTCGATTAGGAGGCTTCTTCGCTGTTCTGTTGGTAAGAAATTCGATCATTGCCATATCTTCTGATTTTCCGCCGGTATTCCTCGCTGTCTTCGTTGAACGTCGTCACGTTGTGCTGCTGTGATAGGTGGTATTCGGAGTGTTTTGACGGCGTTGGCGCTCTCCACGTCCGTTGATCGTTGCTCATGTCTGGTGTGGATTTGGTGGAGATATGCCATGAACTCATAACCAAGCACTCCGTTCATCGATTACTCACTAGGAGCATCTCAACTTTTTTCTTCTCTTTTTTCTTCCTCCTTCTCTGATAATTCCCGAAAACCCCGAAACCCTACGACGTACGGAAACATTTGACGGCCGAACGAGCTCTTAAATCTATGACATGACCTGTAGGCCAGGTGTCGGTTGTCGTCCTCCGAATAATTACTGAATTAATTCGCTTGTGCTGTTAATTTCAGGTTATCTTGTAATAATAATTCATGTCACCGCAAGCGCAGATCTTCGCCATCCCCCACGATTCATCGCGGTACGGAGGTTGTTACACCATTGCCACCCATTCCGATTCAATCCGATTCTATTTGGTGCAACATGCACATCGACGGCGGATTGGCTCTTAATGGAAGATGTGTCTCCGTTCACCAGCGGGTCAATGGCAGATCTCGCTCCACTATGCTCGGCTATCTCATATTGGCACGACCAGCTTGGGTCCACACTGCATGGAGGATTTTCTTGGGTTCTACTCTCTTAATTCGGGGTGATGCCAAGGGCATTCACTCGGAAGGTTTCACTGAGAAAATTGTCCGCTTATCCATCGACCAGTTGCTGATAATGCCATAAAATGCACTCTTCTTCACTCCTGCAGCGGCATGTGTCGTGATTTCACTCCGTAGGGAAATTGCATTCGAAGGTACTTACTTCCGTTCAATTTGTTGATGAGTTGTTTTCATGCTGATAGTCAGTTCTTTTTGGTGATAGTTCGCTTGTATCCTGATATCCGAAACCAATTTCGCACCGCTTCTCAACAAAAAGGATTCAAAGTCCGTGTCTTTCATTTTCCTTATTCTCGTTCCCGTCCATTATACTCGTAGGTTTCGAACATTTCGGACAATTAGGTAGGAGGTGATTTCCTTATGTACCCGTACTTCCTGCTATTTTTCTTTCTTCGGGTATGTCGCGTTTATCATCATCTCATGGGCAATATCTTCTTTATGTTCCCTGCACTTCTCTTCTACCCTTGCACATTTGCATATGTTTTTTGTGTATAGCATCCCATATATTACAACATTTTCAATGCCCCGGGACCCCACTCATGCTGGCCAGAAACTCGTCAGTCTACTCCGCAACCAGATATCGGCTTTCAACCCTCCTCATCCAAGACGATGATTGATCGCCCGATGAAGATACTGTACGTTCACAGTATACTGAAGACGCAGTCCCATCACCATTCGTTTCCTCGTCTGACTTCGAATATCCGAACTTCGATCCGACTTCTTGACGACTCCGCGGACGGGTGTCCCCGCGGCGACGACCTATCTAATATCTTGAGGAACACCCGCGGCATCCCGAGCGAAATTGCCGAACCAAATATCGGAAGAATGACTTAGGGAGCAGCTGCGAATGCGACGATCCAAGAAGGTAAGTCGATGGACCTGCGACTTCGTAGGTGTGCATCACTCTTCCTCATTACTTTAGGTACTGTCCCTCCCAAAGCTTCTGGCATCCGGCACTTCCGTACTTTCGCGCGGTTGTCATTACGATGTACTCGGTTGCTTATAGCTCGTACGATAGTAAAAGAAAATGTAGTCTTCTCTCCCCTTGACGATGTGCACTTCACGCGCACAATTTGACTCAGTCGCCGACGCGGTGTTCAGCAATCTGCTATTCTGTCTACCACTCTATCAAGAACAGATCAGTGGCCATTCTCTCTTCCTTTCAATCAATTCCGAACAACTTTGGGTCAATTACCTTTGAGTCCGTCACTTTCGTGTCAGTATCCTCCGTTCGATCGAAGATAGACCTGCGATCTCGCTCGATCTCTCATTCTCTGGTACTCCATGTCAATCTCTGCTCGCCATCCTTTCATGATCTGTGGTCACTGTGACCTGCTATTATCCACGACGTACGGAGTCCATTTTCGGTAAAAGTTCTGCTCCTCATTCCCAACTGGCGCTTGAATCCATTGGTTCCGAGTGGTAATGGGCTGAGGAGGACCCAAAATTTCTGACCCGGCCTCCGTTCATGTTGGTCCATAGTTGATCTCCCCTGTCTACTGGCGCTGTTGAGTCTCCAACTCACCTTGAAAATCACCAGCTATCAATATCATCAGTTGCGATATAAATTGCATAGAGCATGCCGGAAAACCGACAATCCCTGACCCGTTTCGTGATGCAATCATGTCGATGATCTCAAGGTTGCTTAGAGCTCGATCTCCCAGTCTTTTTAGGCTTTGCTATTCCTCATTGTCGTATTTTTACTTCGAGGAGATCTGCGTTGATTAGGTTCATACAGGGTGTGTGTCCACAGTCTGAGGTCTCCCCATCTATTGGTTGTCATTCACGTTGAGTGCACGACCTGGTAGGGATCGTGCTCTGTCCGAATGCACCCTGTTATTCCATTAATCGCTGAGCAGTTCTAAACCTTTTCTCTCATATATTTTCACCCCACAGCTTCCCGGAAGACATGAAACTGCGAACGGAACCATTCGACACCCGAACGAGCCCCTCAATACACGGATTCACCATGGATCGGGTGTGGGTTGACGTGCTCTGCTCGGGAGTATCTGCGGTTTCGTTCTTGCAACGTATTTCAGGTATTTCAGGATCGTATTTATGGACCTTAATCAGCATGGCCAAAAAATTCAACCGATTCCACTCCGAGCTTTGCACCTCAACGGCTTTCCATTTCCTCCTCTGTGGACGGGATCACTCGCGAAGCAAATGTACTGTACGGAGACGACTTGGGGAAGGCAAAGATCTGCCAATACACCCATGAAAATACACAGACACAAAACACGGTGTTGACACTGTCCACATCTTTCACCGATTCTCCGTTCATTGAAAGTTTCGCTGACCTGAGCTCGACACTTGTGTCTCTCGTTATTCTTCCTCTTCAGACACTCGTGTAATAGTAGGTGTAACTCACGATGGTACCTAATTGGCGACGTACAGGGACTTTCAGTGTTCGCTATGTCAGCTCTATTTGACTTGATACCGAGTGTCGGGAATCCCTCCGTTAGCTTTCATTCGGCACGTTACACCTTACCATGGTCGCATGCGAGTTTCACGCAACGTAGTATTCAGGCCATGAAATCGACTGTACATGATGCAGCGCATGTGATGCACCCGGGTCCGTCGTGAGGTCTCTATGGCAATGTTCAGGTGTTACGTGTTAAACCCCTGTGACGTAATCAAAGTCACCTCTGACTTTCACCTCGTACATCACCCGGGCTATAAACTGTGCTGCCAGCCTCTCACATCTCTGGTCAATGCTCGCGTCGCTCGGTCCTATTCAACGAAAATGCGAGCCTAAGGCTTCGCCAATCTGGTCATCCAGCCTCATCTAGTCGTGGGCTTCAAACCCTCCCGCGTCGTACCGACCATACACACGCACGATCACCGCGATCTGTTGCGATCTACAACGTACGGAGGTGGTTGATTGGCTGACACTCCCCGCTGCCGCTTGATGTCGTGTACAGTGCATCGGGTGCAGATGGCCTGGGGATAATGCCATGGAGCTGTCTTCTGTTCACTTGTGTATCACAAGCAGCTGGTGACTCTGTCGAATCACTTGTAAGGGGCAAATCTTCCACTTCCTCCATGGTGAGCGCGGTCACCAATGATGTGAAGTGTACGGAGGGGACTCTGGACAGCCAAAGTTTTCCTACTGTGCTCGTCGCGATTCGCACACACAAGTCGCGGTGCAGGCGAAATACCCTCTTCGTTCCCCGATACTTTCCGTTCGTGATCAAGTTACTTGTGTGTATTTTCTTTCGCCCTATTTGATCATTCAAGCTGATGCACGCTCAGCAGGTATTTTCTATTGGAGACGCCCAACAACATCTTATGGCACGACAGTGAACGTGGCGACACGGAACATTGGTACGTCTTTCCGTTACCCCATTTCCCCGTCTTTCTTTTCTCTCGCATTCCCGATCGGTCCAGTTCGCGACCGGGTATGATCATCCGCGTCGTACGGAGCTTCATATAGCTCACGTTTGGCAAACTCGCCTGGCTGCTTCGTATTGATGTGTGGTTGGCCAACTATCGCTTATAGTGCAGCTCCGTTCAGGCTGTGATCGTTACCTCGTCCCTCCTGGTGTTCGATTCTACTCGGTCATGTGCACATCCTCGTCGTGGGCGATCGCCGCGATCTGTCAGGATCGAGTTGTTTGTTCGGTCTGAAACCTTACTAATCTGTCTTTCCGACAAATCCTCTGCGAATTCCACCATCTGCCGTTCTGCATTTCAAATTCAGTCTTCGCAATCTGCGGCGATCAGAAACGTAGGGAGTCCGTCAGCTCGTCTACGCATTCTCCATCCAACCGAATATAAAATACATCGCGTCGTTCCGGTGGAGATGATTAATGTATGACTTCACTCCTTTCAATCGTTGGTCCCTAATAGTTGTCTTCGACTGACCTAAATTCGATTTGTCTCATCTGAACATCACTTCGCTGCCATTGCGAGTCGCGATCTGCTGCGATGTACAACGTACGGAGGGAACAAAACGCATGAGTCTCCCGAAGCCATTGGATGGTATCGTGCATGAACGAACATCTAGTCACAGGAGATGAAGCATAATTGAATTCCCTCCGTTCGTCCATATATTGCTCACAGATTTCGTTCACCAGCCGTCCCCTTCACTCCATTAAATTTCTGGCTTCTCCGTTCGGTGACACTTGTCTTGATCGTGTGTGGTCTATGACACACGGAGTCTTCACGAATGGAAAAACACAACCAATGCGTCGACGGTCATTGCTCATTGGCCACCTCTCGGCCACGAGCGTCTTGGTCAATGTTTTGAATCCACTCTCTTCTCAGGCAAAATAGACGTCACGGTTTGCAGAGTGGTCTGAGTCCCCTGGTGTTCCTCGTGGCGGCAATATGTCTAGTGCTACGATATTTCAGCGAGTCGTGAGATCGACTGGCGTCTTCGTACAACTGTTTGTACCGAGTGTAGTTTTTCCGAGAACAAGTCGATCCATGTTTTAGCTTCTCTATTCTTTTCAGTGCACTGACTTTGTTCGCTTCCACCTAGGTCTTCTCCGCGCTTCCTTTTCAATATACGGGCATGAAGTTTCCAACCGTTCTGAACTCAGTGGTAACACGAATATTGCTTCGGAGAATTTTGTTGGTCGGTCAAATATACCTCGGAGGTCTGTATACGTTTGTTACCCAAGTATTACAGCGGTTGTTGTACCTTAATGGTGAACTGTCTCTTCATGTCAACCATGTGATCCATGTATTCCCGTCCATTTATTTGAACGGGCGAATAAATCTGTTTTTCCCCGCTTTGTACGCAGCGACAATGGTAATGACGTCAGTGTACGTAAGCACTTGATGTTTCCCAAGGGGTACGTGAAAAAGCAGTCAGATACACGAACACGGCTTTGCATACTTATATGGTCTAGTAATCATTCTGCAGTGGTCGGAAGTCACTGGTGGGACGTCGTGAGTCACTGAACCTCAATCTTTCCTCGGAGAATGGAGATTTGTTTGACAATTTCTGACAGCTCTAGTGGGAATTTGGAGATTTGGTCTGGTTAGGAGGTCCAATATGAGGTATAAAGAACATTCTCGGATACATAGCATGACCGTTGCATGGATTTCAGTCGTCGTCGTCGCCGTCAGGGTCTTCTCAAGCGTGACAAACATGCGTGACTGGTCCATAAATGGCAAGAGATGCTTATAAATAATGCCTTATATAGTAACTCACACGCTCGCTTAAGGTAGGTAGGTCCCCAAGAGCCCTTATCGAACTCATTCAACCTCGTGTGTCGGATAATTTTGCAGCGTACCCCTTGATGTTTCCTCTTCACCGCGACAAACTCGAATGCGATATGGTATCGGCCAACCGCCAGTGTACGCTTTTGTCAGTATTTACTAACGCTACCATTCAACTTCGAACTCGACGCTTGTTCTTCGAGTGCCAGAATCGAGTAGCTAGCAGATGCTGAATTCCAATAGCTCCGTTCGCCCTGTGGTCGATATCGATATCGCAATGTTCTGCAAGTCTCCTCATCCCAAGTCACTACTTCACCGTTCCTCGTCCTAGAACTCTGTCGCCATCTTCACCGATCGGGCCGATCTGCTACGATCTCTGTGGTACGGAGTACGTTTGTCCCATGACCGGTTGACCCACACGCATTGGCTTGAGACCACGGTAGTCGCCGAAGGTACTTCGTTCCGCAGACGACAGCGATTGATTCGGGGTCGATGGCACGGTCTCTGCATCATTCAACATTCTCGCCGAATCTGGATGATCGCGATCGACCGCGATCGGCCACGCTCGGAGTCTACAAATGCCGTTCAGTCTGACATACACCATGCACACGCTAAACCCGCTCGCAATCGTTCACTTCCCATGGCATTCCTTAACGTTGACCCACGAGATCAGTCCCGATTGCATTCACGTATTTTTATCAATTTATCCTTTCGTGATGACAGTGTCTGGATGGTTTCAACACCACCGCTGGTGTCGCATCTCATACCTCGTTCTCTCTGGCGTCCAATTTGATCGCCTTTCATCGGATGAGACTTTTGTGCAACTCTCGGGCATTTCTCGCTTCGCTAACCATCTCCGTCCACACAACATGCTGTAAACCTTGCTATCGAATTTCGAGCCAGCTCGCAGCGAGTCGTATCTTTTCTTTAGCGTATCACATGCCGCGAAAGAGTGTGAAACAAGCATCCTCGATGATTGCAGTGTGTGCTCATGTCTTTCCCGTTTTCTTGCTCTTTTTGGACTCTGCTGTCGGTCGGCTCGAATTTATCGACTCCTAACGACGTACGAAGCTAGGCTGGGTCGCTGATTCCATTCACGCATACACTACCCAGGCGAAGGTTCATCGGAGCTCGTACCAGGTGTCGTTCGTTGCAGCCGACTCGCCCGCACCGTCGACCATCCGTGACTTTATTTCTTTCTCCCCTTGATGTACCGCTGACGGATCATCGCACACTATGCAAGATGTCAGATAAGCAGCCAGCGTCGTTTTACTTATGGTACATTGGCATTGAAGTGCTAATGCAGATCATGATTGAACCCGTTCCGGAAACGCCATTCTGATGCCGTCCTTCGTGCGATGCGGTCTGGTACCCGCGGAGTCCTGCTTCTGCTGCCGTTTGGTATATCCCGATGCAGAGTGGTCAGACTTCTATATAGCGTAACTCCATCGTCATTTTAATATAAGCAATACATTTCCTGTTATTATTTATGTAAAATGGCAATTTATAAATGTCATGTGACGTGACTGCTATGCCGCTTTTGGTTTGATACTTTTCCGTGTCACGGCACATATCAACTTTCTCATATGAGGCATCTGGGCAGCTGTAGCTACTTTGGTTATGACGATTAAAGTTCGTTGCTGCCAATAGCAATTGTGACTTATCTCTACTAACTCTGGTGCTGTTCGTCCTTCCCTGTCCTCCCGCGATCTACATGACCATCCATTCATCCAAAACGGTTTCGGATGCCATTGGCTCAAAAATTTCGGATCGTCCACCCAGCTTTATTTTGATTGGCTATACAGTCGTGGGCGAGAGAAAGATAGTCCTCGCTCGCTTGGCGGAGTGGCAGGTATGTGGCATACATCTCCTCTTGTAATTCACCTTTCACTCTGTAGTCTACCAACGATCCGCGCGATCGCATGCGATCTACCACGAACAGAGACTCTTTCACGCCAAGAAATCCCCGTAGCCACGAACTTAGATTGATTGGGGGTTCTAATTGTGCGACATAGAAGTCCGTTCGTCTGCCCATCGTTTCGCGATCGCGCGATCCCATTCAATATTATTCTCTGCCTCGTCGCTTCACCGTGATCGGTTATGATCTGCATTGCATGGGGGCTATTGATCGCCAAAATCACCTCTCCGATTCACTATGATGTCATGCAGTTTGACGATGGATGAGCTGGAGACGACTTGGGTTTTAATTGCGTAGCCTCCGTTCGCTCGTAGGTAGTGATGTGCAAGGCAGGGCAAGGCAGGGTTTTCGTGGGCAGGGCTCGGGCTTACCAGGGCAGGGCTTTGCTTGCAGTCTTGCCCAAGCCTTCGAGGAAGGCAGGGCAGGGTTAGGGCAGGCCCGGGCTCAGACCCGGGCTTGAGTACAAGAAAAAAGATAGAATAGAAAATAAATTATTTAGCGCAGACATCGACATTATGCCGTGTACGTACAACAAGAAACAAATGCCTTTAACTCACAAAGGTCCATAATGAGACTCAGGCATTGACATTATACCATCGTCACCATCATCCTCAGTCTCCGAGTCATACAAGATCAGAAACTCGGGCTCGTCTGCCATCCCTGTCGTGTCTCCATCAGCACATGTTGAACTTGCATCGAAGGGATTGTTGAGGAAGTTGACGGTGTGTGCTGATCACGTTAGGGAGGTCAATATCTGCATTAGGCCTGCTTAAACTTTAAGTTGCAGTCCTATAAAATATTTCCACGGTCTATTCCGGGCTTCGGCGGGCCTAGGCCTAAGGCAAGGCTTGTTCAGAATCGCTGCCCGTGCCCCAAGCCCAACAAAGCCCTCACCAGGGCAGGGCAAGGCAAGGCCTGCATGGGCAGGGTTAGGCAGGGCGAAGGCTTTTTTGCCCTGCCCTGCACATCACTACTCGTAGGCCACAAATCTGATCATTTGACCTTGAGACATTCTCATACCTATGTCTCCCGCCGATGATATTCTCGATTGGTTATGATCGAGGAAGTACGGAGCATCGACAGTGTCACCATACCCCTCCAAATATCGCAATCCTGATTTGATTGCGGTGCTAATATATTAGCAGGACGAACTCAGTTCAACACGACACACACTCGACATGTGATTTTTTCCTTTACCCTTGTCCAATTCGGATATTCGAGTTGATACAACTCACTCATTCCAGCACGAACAGGTACCTGCTAGCCGAAACTCTGGACGACTTCTTGGTTTATAACCATGACTGCGTGGACCGCCGAGTCAGCTCACGGACCAAAAGTATGTTTTGCCATTACAGCTATTTCCCCCCATCATTTTAGTCCCGTACCTTTCCGGTTCCCCCAGAGCGAGAGCGGGTATCGTCATATGCAACGTACGGAGCTCCACATTACTCAAGCTTGGCAAATCTCGCATGGTGTCGTTCGCATTCATTGGAGATCGGCCAACCTGCAATTATGTCGCGTGCTCCGTTCAGGCAATGACGCTTACCTCGTCTCCTTCTGGTCTGCGACACTGCTTGGCCGTATGTACATCCTCGTCGTGTCAGCCTCGATCGAGTTATTTGGTCGGTCTGAAACCATTACTATCCTGTCTTTCCCACATGTTCTCTATAAATTCCACCATCTGCCGTTCTATATTTCAACCTCGGTCTTTGCGATCTGCTGCGATCACTAACGTAAGGAGTCTGTCAGCTCCTATCCGCACTCTTCATCCAACCGAATGAAAAATACATTAAGTCGTTCCCCTAGAGATGGTTAGTGTTGTGACAACACTCCTTTTGACTATTGGTCGCTACATGGATTTCTATAATCCTACATCCCACCGTTCACACCGTCGTTCATCGACGATCTGCGCGATCTCATGCGATCTACGACGATCGGAGGCTATGGACTCCCAAAAATTACCCCCACTCTCATCACATGGACAACAGCCACGACCGTGTGTCGATGAGGGTCATCATTGGCATTAGAGTGGACCTCCGTTTGTGTGAGGTATGTTTCGCGATCGCGCAGTCCTATTCAAATTTATTCTCCGTGTCATTTCTCATCGTTTATGATCACGATCGGCTTCGATCTGCATTATACGGAGGCTCCTGATTGCCAAAAGAATTCTCCAACTCGCCATTATGTCACGCTCATTGAAGGTGGATGAGCTGGAGACGCTGTGGTACTGTCACTTAGCCTCCGTTCGCTTGTAGGCTAGGAATCTGATCATCTGATCTTTGACTACACTCATATCAATGTCCCCCGCGGATGACCGTCCAGATCGGCTATGATCTACGAAGTGCGGAGCGTCGACAGTTTCACCATTCCCCCTCCAAACATCTCAAGCCATTCGCGGCGGATTTTGGTCTTGGTGTTGATTTACGAAATTTCATCTGGGTTGATTCATTCAAACTTCAATACGACACACTCGAGATGGTCAAATCCACCCCTTCACGACCTCACAACGATCTCGCTCTGCAACGTACGAAGCCAGACAACAGATGAAAATATTCGCCATATCCCCTACAACGGATTCCACAGCGGAGACAACATTGATCGACTGATCTCGTTCAATACTAGTCGCAAATAATCTATCTATTCTCATAATGGATCCTCATCCCTACTCACCCTGATAACTTCCGGGTCTTTGCGCTCTTCAGCGTACGGAGTCTCTCGTAACCCATCGAACTCTCTCCAAATCTGAGTGATGTTTTATACACCAACTGTGGATAGTGTTATCGCTATGAGAAAATCCGTTCAGACGTGGATTGTCGCGGTTCTCTGCATCTCACATACGAATTATCACCCACCGCTCGTCAACCGTAATTCATTCAACCTAAGCCTCCATTCATACTTTCTCCTTCCGGTGGTTGAACAAGCCCTGAAGCGATCTGGACTATAGGAGCCCACAGACGTATCCGCAAACGTATCCGCAATTGACAGACACTGTGGTATGCCATCTCAACATAATGAGTTAATCGTGGTCGCTGATATTCAAATCGTCACATCTTCGGACGAGTTTCCATTCAGGCGTAATAACTTTACGGAAGGACCGCGCGACGCGGTATAGAAACCAACCGCTAGGGTATGTCCGTTGTTCAAATGAAGCAGTTGTATTTCCGTCGGCAAAGAGTGACTACTGAGTGTGACATCGAATAGAGGTGAATCAACCCAAGTCCCATTTTGTTCCATAATATTTCTTTATTTTCCACTCCCTCCATCCTTAACGAAAATGAACCATTGCGGAGACGCCTGTAATGTATCCCACTGTCCGCCATCACCTTCAGCCGACGAGTACGTAACACCAACGTGTCCCGCAAGCATCGTGCAATTTATTTCCTCGCCGTTGTCATCAAGGACAACGTCAACCTCGCAATATCCGCGTGGGAGGTCGTTCGTGTCAAGGAGAGGGTACGCCATTCCTCCGTAAACTAGGGGGCGACGCTCGTAATCGTCAGGATCGAAATCATCGTGGTCCACGTTAATGGGCGGCATGTCCCACGTAAGGGTCGATGGAGATTGCAGGGTGGACGCAGCCGATGTGATATCCGCAACTGGAGCGCCAAGCCATTTGCCGTCTTTATCCCAAGCGCAGAATGCAGTAATCCATCCTCCGACGAAAGTAGGACCAGATCCTCCAGGCATGTACGAGCATGTCGTGCTCCAGAAAGACCAGTCTACATGGTCAAATGCAGCAATAAATTGAGCAGCCACCGGGCGAAGGAGGCAACACCATGCGGAAACTTCTGGGCCGAGGTCCAGTGCGTCGATTTTCTCTATGCGGGAGGCAAGGGAGGACCAATCAGCCGACGTGCCCAGGAGGGTAATTGAGGGAATCCCGCATCGCAGCCGAAATTTATATGAGAAGTAGCTTTGCGCCACCTGAGTTAGAATTACAGGTATTCATCACAACCACTGGACGTACGATTTCAGGGTGCTCATCATCATGATGGATGCGATCACTACGTCCGTCGTCGTCGTTGTCGAGAAGTTCGGTATGATGAGGTCATGTAGGTCTTTATCTTTAATCTTTAGATTTCTTCAGATTCAGCTGACGAGCGGTTGATGATGTGCTGACATTATCTTTCAACGCCTCCGACATAACTTCCGCAAGTTTCCCGAAATCTGCATGGTTGCGGTCACCATCGCACTCCACGATCAAACTCTTTTGACCAGCGTGCGATACGAACTTGATTCTCAGTTCTTCCGCATGTGCTGTGATGCTAGGTGTAAATTGGTCAGAATTTCAATGGCAAAAGTTCGGAAGGTGGTGTACTAGTGATTCAGTTGACTGAGAATGGAGATCCATACATCATCTGGACTGCAAAAGGATGAGAATAGGATCCTTCAGGTATTGGATAACAGCGAACCGAATTATGAGATTATGGTGTTTATTGTAGGCCTCGACGACCGTCCGGACGAAACCGTTGTCGCGTGGTGCGAACGACGAGAGCACATCTCTCGTAAGAGAGCTCTGAAGCACCTCTTCATAGGTGAATGAAATCAAAGAAAAATGATCAGCACCATCAGTGTCGAGTTGCCAATGTGAGTGTCTGTTCTAACCCTGCTTAGATTTTGGCCTATCATCCGAAACAACCTTGATTAGTTCCAGAGCCGTTGAAGGAGACTGCAGAGGCTCGAAGCCGTCTTTCTGGTTCCGCACTTGGTTGGCGGCGTGGGGAGCGACTTTGAACGTGACAGGCATGGTGGTGGACGACGAAGGAGTTGAACTTGACGTCGCGAGCTCGTACCAGACCTATTCTGAGCCTAGGATGCCACAGCCACTGCACCGCAATCTGGCTGTGCTGTGCCGCGATAAAATTAGACAGACGAGGTTAATAATAGGTGGCGATGCATCCCATGCCTTTGAGGCGAGAGGTGTTGCATGCAAATAAAGGTTAGGTCAATGCTGAGGTGGAAATGACACCAGCTAATGCGAAGACCAGCTGACGCAGCTGGATGATGGGAGAGTGCGAATGGTGACATGTAACGCACCTGTGACACCCCTCTCTGAGTCCAACATTGCAGTGCTCTGCAATGCTCAACAGCTGGCGAGCTCGATGCCCGCTAAGTGATTTGGAAGTTTTTATGTTAGCGTCTTGCTCCTTTCTTGGCCCACCGATTGCCAATCGATCCACTCAATACTACCGGATGACGCGTCACTTACGTCAGTCGACTCCAAAGTAAGCCGATGGCTTTTCGACTTGCATCCTCTTAGATTTCCGCCTGAGAACACTTCAATTCAACTATGCATTACCTCGCAGGTAAGTCTTAGAGTCAAATGCCGCGGATTTCATATGAAGATCGGAAACGGACCTCCCGTCAGTCTTCAATTCTGCTTTTTCATCACGAGACTCAGGCTCTACTCAGGCGACCATCGCGATCATAATCGATCTCAACACAGGATCATCTTGAAAAGCGAAGAAAACCTCCCAATCCACTTGCAGCCCGGACGAGTCTTACTGGACCGATAATGAAGTCGAACATTGACGAGCAAAGGGTCACCATGCCGTCGAGTCCTCAGATGTTCAGCTTTGCTCGCTTTAGCATGGATGGAAGCCCTTTTCCGATGGAGAGACTGTGCTCACGGCCTTCAGTGTCACTGCAGAGGCGGATCCATAGCTGGGTATGTCCGTGTGTGAATATTTCATTTCATGTCGTCCTGACCTTTCGTGATCCAATAGGGTTCGAAGCCAGGTCAATTCGCGTACGATGCGACGGAGAATTGGAAGGATCCAGGCGTGGGCAACTTTCTATCTAAGTAGTTTGGTTGTTCGCGTATGGTGCAATAACAGTAAGTAAATATACACGTTTCTGATGGGGGTGCGTGACTTCAATACCAGGTAACATGGCTCAATGGACGGTCTTTGATCTCGTGCTTCCTTTCGAATACAGACCATACTCGGTTCAGTACCCTAAATTGATGGAATCTCACTTTCCTCAAACGTTTCATCAACCAACAAGCGCACCTCGCACGATCGCCGGCGTTTCCCGAAGGCTGAAAAACAGTACTTGTGGATTCATTTTGCGCAGCAGCTCGGATAACCTCGACAACACATATCAGCGTACAGTGATCAGAGTGAAACCCGTGCCTTCCCATTTGGTTGATTGATGCGTACTTTGCGTTTCCACCAGTAGCGAAAGTAAGCGTCGTAGTCTGTTAAGAAAATGCGATTTTAAAATTTGTTATAGCGTAACATCGACTTAGTTCAAGAACACATTAACCGATGTTGTGGATGGAGCTTTAGGAATCCGGAAATGGCCATGCGGAAAGGTCTCCATATTCATTTTCGATTCCACCGCCATTTCACTGAGCTTTGGGTTTCTCCGGATCCAGGCCAGGGCAGTCTGAATGGCAAGGCAAGAATTTCGTATTCGTCCGCAGACAACATCTCGTGATAGTGCTCCAGGTCGTCATGATAAGCTCGTCCATGATTGCATCGAATCAACGCTTCTATGAAAAGACAATGATCTCGGCGACAGGAACCGAGCGAGCGAGCGAGCCTGGTATTCGAAAGCCTAGACCCTAGTTGATGACACATTGCAAGACATGGCGGACCCCGGCCCACAGCTGGCAATCTTGATCACCGAGAACCACGCAAATAGCTTCGAGAGATCGGGGCGTTCATTTTCGGGGCAACGTGGGAAATACGCAATTTCCGAAATAAACTAAGACCCTTGGCGGACCCTGTTCCTTAAACACCGCGTCGGCTCGTTCGGTCATGGCTCTGAGCTGTGAAACGTCCGTTCTAGAAGGAGGTTTTTGCAGTTTCATCGACGATTTGATTGCTTACATATATGTTGGTCTCTGGAATAACGCCGGTCGCATTGTCTTGTCGGGGGTCTTTTGATCGCTTTGCATATATCTTGGCCTCTACAACAACGCCGGTCTCATTGTCTCTTCGAACGTTCCATCATGGCTGTCATCAGAGAATTCCTTCAACTCGACCGCCCGTTGAGTACTTTGCCAACTTACGTCGTTCTGACGCTGGTATTTTTCCTTTTCCTCTTTCTGCGGTATGTTATTACCCCACAGAGGTTCAAAGGTGTACCAGAGCCAGTGAGTGTGCTTCTCATAATTGTTGGACCCAATCAACTAATGTTTTCTGCTCAGCCGTTGCCAAGTTGGCTCTGGGGACATTCGCAAAAGGTTCACAATACGACCGCAGGAGATCATTATGGGCAATGGCTCGATAAATACGGGCCTACAATCAGAGTGAAGGCACCGCTTTGGGTTCGTAACATCGTTCCGAATTTTCCGTGCTGAGTATCTAAAGTTTTTCATGCACAGGCAGGGAAACTCGTCAGTCCGGTTCTCTCAGCACCTTTTCGAAACGCAGAGCTCATTTATGATATTCAGCTTGTCACCGCAGATCCTGCTGCCATTCACCATATACTCACGACGAAATGCTATAATTACACCAAGTCGACTCTTACAAGGCCATTTGTCGAAAGAATCATAGGCCGTGGGTTAAGTAAGTTCCCGAATCCTGGCAAGGTCTCGCAAAATTTACTCAATGTGTTATGATTTTAGTCTGGGCTGAGGGGGACGTGCACAGACTCCAACGGAAACAAGTTGTACCCGCCTTCTCGTAAGACCACTTACCACGATTACCTCTCCATTTACTTACCTTATCCGTACAGACCAGAAGTAGTCAACCGTATGGAACCAGTCGTCACGGAAGTCTCGCTCAAATCTGCCGCGAAAATCGGGAGCATGGTTGACCACGGCGAAAATATCATCGATATGCACGAAATGATGGGAAAGACCACGTGAGTATCGTTGTCGTCTCCTTTACTCCTCTGTATCAATCCTAGGCTGACGTGATTATTCTTCTCTGATAGACTTGATATCTTCGGTCTCGTGGCGTTGAACCATGACTTCAACTGTCTAGAAGGTGGTGGAGCAGAGATTAGACAAAAGGTTAAGAAACAAGCTAATGATTTCATTTTGCCCTCTGGATTCTTCGTGAGTTCCTGTCTCCGTTTTACGCATGCTTGGTCTTAACTTACACAACAGGCTGTCGCTGCACTCAGAGCATTTCCTCCGATCGCCCATCTCCCCATAAAGTCAATTCAGGTTCGTACCCGCAATATAGCCGTCTGCGAGGAGCCGACAGCTCATGTGGTCGTAGGAACACGGCTCGATAAAGAAGGCAGTCACCCCTCTCGCGCTTGAGCTCATCCAGAGGGGAAAGAACGACGACCAAGTATCGCAAAATAAAGGAAATGACTTTATGTCCACGATGTGTACGTACCTTATCTATCACTTCGTGTGAGACGGTGGATGTTGATATAGCTATCTAGTGCGAAATGGAGAGATGTCAGACCAAAGGCTAATCGATAATGTGAGTTCGTCGTGCTTGCAATATGTTGACAATGACACTGACGAAGATTACGGTTGTAGGTCGTCACTTTCATGTAAGTATCAGTCATCAACGTGAACCTGACAGTCTCGGTGCTTACTCTTGAGTCGTAGCGTTGCTGGCTATGTTCGTCCTCTTCTCTGATTGTCCATTATAAAACCTGACGGATTCACCTCTAGGACAGTACTTCCGGATCAATCGTACGTCTTTCATTTAGTTCATCCTCAACTCCCCAATGAAATTTGCCTCTAGACGTGGGGACTTTACTCGGTACTCTTCATTCATCGCCATGGCCCTTCCGCAACCTTAATCCTAATTTGCCACACTTTAGTTAGCACGCAATCAGCGAGCACAAGACCGACTGCGTCAAGAGTTACTGGCTCTTGGCCATGAGCCGACGTTGAAAGATTTAACCACGATGGAACAGCTGCCATACTTCGACGCCGTTTGCAAGGAGACGTGAGTCTGTTTTATCAGATTTCGTGACTCGTTCTCTGAATAGCTGCTAACAACTATGATTTGGATATTACAGTCTACGAATGTACCCCGTTACGTGCGTAGCTTATCTTCTTTCACGGAGATCCATGGAATACTCACCCAACTTGAATATACTAGTGACCCAGAACGAGTCGTGCGTTGTTTCCCGGTCGCCGAGCCCTTTCCATGACTGATTCGCCGTTCAAAGGCTCATGAAGACGATGTCATCCCCCTCCGTTTCCCGATAGTCACCCCCGAAGGAGAACAAATCTCTGCCATTCCCATCAAGAAAGGAGACGTGCGTACCTCACTCCGATGATCCAATCGAACCCAAGTAACCTGAGAGATGTTGCAGACCATCGTGCTTCCGATCATCTGCTCGAACCGTCTGAACGCTGTATGGGGAGACGGGGATGTTTGGAGACCCGAGCGCTGGCTTGGTGAACTGCCGCCTAAAGATCAACTCGTGCAAGGCTGGGCAAATCTTCGTACGTCTTCTGTCGTTCGATTTTATTTTTTTTTGAGATTAATCATGACTCGGTTGCAGTGACATTCAGCGAAGGACCGAGGAATTGCATTGGGTTTAGGCTGGGTACGTACATATTCTATTTAATCACTCCTTTAAAAAAATCTGACTCTAATTCCGTGTGAAATCGGCAGCTATTCTCGAGCTCAAGGTTAGTAATTTCGACCGCCTTTCCTTACATCTGTTAAACCGAAGTCCCGAACAGATCATTATCGCCACCCTCATTCGCCGCTTTGTTTTCACGCTGCCTTCAGATGATTTCGAGGTTCAAGGCAGATACTTCGCGACGTTACTCCCCATTGTCAAAGGTCAAGAGAGTAAGGGAGCGTACATGCCGCTGAAGGTGACGCCTTTTGAAGAGTAAATTCACCTGCATAAATTAGATTCAGAGTCATTGTCAGTCCAGCATCTATAAAAATTTCCGGCGAGACCATTAAAATGTAAATCTAAATAAGTCAATCTTGCATACTTCCTCAACTGAAATTCGCTGGTATTTTTGGGATGCAATGAAGGAAAAGGCTTGTTAAATGACGTAATCAGTCCACGTGGCATTTACCAAAGTCGCGCCAAACTCATCCCTGCTAATGTTTGCCATCATGGGCCGCATTCCCTGCCGCCATACGGAGCCTGCAGTCTACGACCTCAAACTCCTTTTCTGCGCTGCCATAGGTCTATCGGATTCAATTTGGAGTGCTAAGGGATGTCAAGCAAACAAAAGACGCAAGCTCTGTTGGTCATCTGGTCTATGGAGTGGTTCTTGATCATGATCGAATTATCCTCCTCGGTGCTCACCATGATCGCGTGCAGTCATCGGCGATTTCCCAGTGCTTTGGATCTGCGTCATCACGATCACGGTCTTCCTCATTAACTTATCATTATCGGAGATGGTCTTCTCAGTTCGCCTTCACCTCAGTGGTTGATCTTATGGTGCGATCTTGGTGTGTCGTGCCAGCTTTTGTTACATGCTTCATCTCCACCACCAGCGAAAACGCGATCATCCGCGATCGAGTGCGATCTCGCTCAAACGGTGTCAGTTTACTCAACGGCAGTCATCCCGCGGCCCACCACCATCTCGTCTCAATTCTCCAGTCGCTCTATATCAGCTTTGGAATTTCTTGTTGGAAGCGCTTTTCTGCTCACTCTGGGATCGCTAGGCATTTTGCGTGTTGACATACCAACGCCACCTACGATTTAGGACTTCGATGAGCAGACCAATGCGTATCGCATTAGTCACGTCGACATACCGACCAATTCTAATGTCCGCAGACCCTTGCTTTCATTGCAGATTGAACCGATCGGCTATGATCGGGAGCATACAGAGCCCGTTGTTACTGGACCACTCCCACTTCCCGCTCGATTTTTTAGTTTCGACCATCTTGAGCGTCAGGTCATGTGGGAGTTATCGTCTTAATGAAGATGGCTCCGTTTGTTTCCCGGCCGCCTATGCCGTCTTCGTGCCCCTGTTCTTCAAATTATCCCGCATCGGAAATGCTTGGTCTATATTACCCCGTAGCTTGCGGATCGCGGTCCGACCCAACTCGATCTCATTTCCTGCCTTTTCAGCTGACACCTGCGACCACTATTTTTCGCTTGCGCTCATCCATCTGCACGGAAATTGTATCCAATTCACATTTGCTGTTCATCCACCTTAAATTTGGTGGAATTCTGCCTGTGGTAATAATATGATGACAAGATCTGTGCAATTTGACAAGTGGGACAGGCGAACAACATTTCGCAAGATATGCCAAAACTTATTCTCTTTCAACCGCCTACCAATTTTCTTATTTCTCTCGTCGTGCGATTCGCCGTCATCCATTCCGTACGATGTTTTCTTGGCTTGGACACCCACAAGCATTTTTCGGTCAATGTTACAAATTCGGACCGAAAATAGTTTGGGGTCGGTAAAGTTGAAGTCAGCATTGTTCGTGCTTGGGTGTTATCGAATCTCGCGGTGGTTTCCCACAGGTGCATATCCGTTGATGCGGACACCAACACTGTCCAAGTCTATTGCGAAATTCAGCCTGCAGATGATACTTTATCTTCGCTACTGTAGGTGTTGTGATAAATGTTGGGACCTTGTTCTAATACTTTCACTTCTGTAGGTGCGCGTGGAGTGCGACTATCCTCCATCCCTATGAAGCTTCGATACTCCGACTCACCTCCCCGGAACGCTGCCTGTCACGACGTATTGGTGAGGGATCCCGATATTTGCCACTGGGAGGAGTTTTGACGCCTTTTCGTCCATCAGCCGATTAGATATTGGCTTTCTCACTTCGCAGCTCGCACATTTGGTCCCATTTCTCGTTTCAGATATCACGCTTACGCAGAGTCATCAAGTATTGTCGCGACGTCGACTGCAGATATAATTGAATTTTCAATGCAACCGAAAGGTGTCCTTAGACAGTATTGAAATAGACAGCATTGAAATATACTGTACAGTCGTGACACTTCTGTTATGCAGCTTCGTTATTCATGAGCCAAGTATAAAAGCATGAGAACCTGGCAAACTCGACGTTACGTTATTGATGACATCATCCACGTGTTGACAGCGCGTGTCCTCTATATCTTCACCCCATGTCGCTGCCGCTGCACGGGTCTACTTGAAATATCCCAGTGCCGCCTTCCTTGGGTCTGTCAGACTCAATTTTGGGGTTTTAAGGGGGGATGTGGGTCACATAATGCTTCGTTCGTCTGGTCTATGGCGTGGTTCGTGATCTTGATCGAATCTTCTTTCTTTGCCTGCCCACTTTTCACCGTGCTCGCCCGCGATCGGCCATAGTCTGGAGCTCTGCAACGTAGTGATCTTACCCTAGTCCTCGCTAATCAATGGGTGAATCTTGGATTGGCTTCAGAGATGACTATTCCGCTGTTGGATCCGGCCATCTTTAGTTGGGCTCAATCTGCCAGCGCGATCTTGGTGCGTCATGTTAGACTCCTTCAACTTCACCACCTAGAATCCACCCGATCTACCTCGATTGGTTGCGAACTCATTTGAATGGGTTCATTTTAAGCGAAAAGTCCCTCCCTCGTTTGATCGACGAGATCGCTCGCAATCTGCAACGTACGGAGCACGCTTGGGATCCATTTCATGCCATTTCAAATCATCGACGCATCTTTCAAGTTCTGATTGGCCTGATATCTGTTTCAAGGAAATGTGTTCCGTTCGTGTACGGATTACGACGATGGACACGAAATCAAGCTACCAACCAGGATGTACGGTGGCCGTCTGAGGGCTCGAATTTCGTCCAACGCCTCACTCTATCGCTTTTGGAGTGAAAGGACGGATCGTTTAGCTCCCTCCAAGCCTCCGTTCTTGTGCCGGTATACTTCGAAACATAACCCTGAAATCGACATCCCACCGATCGATTCGATCAGCTACTATGTGCAACGTGCGGGGTTTGCGTCGGAACGTCAACCCGGCCCATTCCAATAGAAATGTCTTTGCGAACTTGGATGGGAATAGGCAGGAGTTATGACGATTGGTCCGCATATCCCGCTCGGTTTTCGATCTAAAGCTGGTACGATCAACCTCCCTTCTTTTCTCACCTCGCCTCTGTCCATACCCGCCAATTGACACCGTCAATTCCACCCTGCCGTGCACGGGATCATATCGACAATGCGACCTTGTTCCATTTCCGAATGGCTGCTATCCAGCGGCCATATGGTGGATCGTGTCAAATTTGGAGCGATATCCCTTCCTATGGCCGGATGAACAATGGTCCGTTGTTCTGTGGCTCGTGTTCAACGGAATGTTCCCTTCAATATCGACTATTCTGTCATCGATGATCATGGGCGATCTACTTTGAACGGAAGGCTCTACGGAATGGTTGACCTCATACCAAAACCTCTCTGGTCCTTTGACAGAGGTATGGATTGGATACCGAGGCCAATCCTGCCTGCTCGAGTCTTCCGTTCACATACAATCTAACAATGACCTAAACGCCTTTTCTTCCTGTTCTCCTCATTGCCGATTGTCTCTGGTCCGTTTCGTTCAGTCTCTCACTGCGCTAACTTCTGGACCAGATACTCGCTGCCCAGTAGCCAAACATGTCATTTTTAGGCCGTCACGCGCTGGCAGAGACCCCTGTGTAATCCATATGGCGCAGTTTCGACTGAAAAACGTTCAATCAACGGCGCTCCATTTTCTGCCGCACCTCCCGCCTGAACCTGTCTCCTGATTTATTTCTCGTCCATCTCATCACTCGTGTGTTCTATCGATCTATGCTAATCTTCTGTCCCGAGTGCCGGTGGGATTGTCGAGAACTGCCAACCTGAATGTCTATATTGTATGAATGAATAATTAGGAAGCCTTGGGTCTTATTGTATCCATAATTTACTACCGTGAACATGTGTAACGTCGAAAATGTTTACTGCAATAATTTTTTTCCTCCCAAATTTCGTGACGTCATCACATGTTGGCGTGCCACGTCACGCGTAAGGATGCACCTTGAATTTCTTACCATCATGAACACACATTGCCGGCCGCCGTACGGAGCCTGCAGTCTAAGATCTTCGACTCATTTTCTCTCCTGCCTTGGGTCTATCGGGTTCAGTCTTGGAGTCCCAAAGGATCGATCACCATGAGGCAACGTTGTTCATCTTGTCTAGGCTTGGTTCGTGATCAGTCAAACAAATTATATTTCCTGTCCCTGCCCACTGTGATCGCTCACAATCGGATGCATGTAGTCCGTGGATTAACGATACTTTCATGTCCCCTACCAACCCGAGGTACAATGGTGGTTTGGCTCTCCAAGCGGGTTTCCCAGTCGCGTCTGCACTCAGTGATTCACCGCACGGTACGATCTTGGTGCGTCATGTTGGCTTCGTCTGTGGTCTTCAGTTTCTTCACAAACGATACAAAATGATCTATTGCGAACTCAGTTGTTTGCGTTCTGCACAGGAGGTCCCTCCCTCGTTTAATCGATGGGATCGCTTGCAATCTGCGGCGAACGGAGCACCCTTGGGAGCCATTTCACGCTATTTCAGATCGTGGAACCATCATTCAAGTTTTGATTGGCCTGAAGTCGGTGTCGAGAAAGCGTTTTCCGGTCGTGTACGGATTACGACGATGGACATGAATTCAAGCTACCAACCAAGATGTGCGGAGGCCGTGAAGGTTCCAATTCCGTCTAATACCTCACTCTATCCCACTGGGAGTATCTCGAGGTGAAAGGACGGGTCGATTGGATTGTCACTGTCCTCCGTTCCTCTGCTTGTGCACTTCAAAACGTGCTCGGGCGAAACCCCAATTCCTCTACCCCACCGATCGAGTGGATCGGCGACGAGGTGCATCGTGCGGGATCCGTGGCGGGATGACATCCCTCTTCCTTTTCTACCAATTTTTTATTTTGAAAACTTGGATCGGTATGGATGAGCTCGGTATCATCTACGGGGTTCCGCTCGGTCTTGATCTAAAGCCGGTACCTCGATCAACCCCCCCTTCTATTTCTCTCTCTCACCTCTGTCCGACCTGCCACTTGATGCGATTGCTTCCAAACTGCAATGCACGGGATCCTATGGAGAATGCAACCTCGTTCCATGTCCGAATACCTTCTATTTCAACGGCATTAGGACGGATCGAGTATGATGCGAAGATGCATGGACCCATCCTGTGGCAGGTGGAAAGGTGACCTGTTCTTCGGCATGGTTCAGCGAAACTTTCCGTATATATCGACGGACTGTTCATGGGTGATCATTGGTGCCTGCTTCGTACGGAAGGCATTACTCGACGGAACCTCATACCGAAATATACTCCGATCCATTGACAGGATGATGAATCGGGTGATGGGCAAACATCTCCCTCGAGGAGCCTTCCGTTCAAATACAATCGACGCATGATCTCATCGCCCTCCTCTCACCACTTTTCATTGCGGATGATTCCTTCGTTTGTTTTGGTCTTTGTCAGTACTCGCTGTTGAGTACCGTGTCACAACGTTTTCAAGATTGAATCGCACAGGCAGAGAGTATCTTCCCCCCGCATGGAGCACCGTTTCGACTGATTAATGATCATCCAACGGACCTCCTTTTCCTCTGACCTAGTTTCACTTTATTCCGCTCGTGACTTACTTTCTCTTTTATCTCACTCCTGTGTCCTATCGATCAATGCTAATTATCTTAAGTTTTCAGCCGCCGTTGTCCAGAGAGGGATAATCGATAGATTTCGTCGAGATGAGATGCGTGGATAGTAGGAAGTTGCATGTCATATTGTATTTATAATTTCCCGTTTATAATTAGGAGATTCATTTATCCTCTCAAAATTTCATGGCATCATGAATCTCTCAGTGAATGATTTGGGGAACTTGAGACCAGCCTTTGTGGGCTACCACACTAATTCCTCGATATGCCCATCCGAAATTCTCAAGCACTTCTCACCTCCCTCTGGTGAGTACACACTCCCTTTCACGACATTCTGGTTGAAGATCCCAAAAATAATTCCGGTCAGACCAATGACGTGAATTCTGAAGCCTTGTTGTATTGAATTGTATGAGCCTCGTCAATATGACTTCCGTCGTTCGTAGTAGGTCAGTCCCAAAACAATTTTACATGTGCACAAAAAATGAGGGCTTGCAGATAGCGTTGAATATGATCTACCATCACTGTCCTTCTCATTTTCATGTTTATATTCATGAAATTGACGTGAAAGTAAGAGAAACTACGGCCCGAGTGCGTTTCCCACAAGCGCTTACGCTTCCCAGAGAGCGCATATCGTGACTAGCTCGTCTTTCAACACCTCCAGCTCTGATTTTTCCAAACGCGGTGGACTGCGTGGTAAAGACTTCAACCACCCCTGCAGTTGCTCAGCACTAAGGGATTGAAGGCTGGATAGTTCACGAAGTGTTGCATGTATGGATTCATTGCCGTTGGATAATGCGATCGCTCGCTTGAGGTCTACCAATGACAATCGAATTTTAATACGGTGGGGTTGGATAGTCAAATAATGTGCAAATGAATTTCAAACCTACCCTTGTCTGCACCTTCGAGATCCCCCTGCATCATCTTCGCCTTCCCGAGACGAAAGAACGCCTTGGCATTTTCAGGGTCAAGTATGAGCACGGAGGACGCGGCAAATTCAGCCAAGGGATATCTGGGTGACAGAGTACCGATTAGCCAAACTAATCATTGACTCAAATGGCATGCATCGGATGGAATGCAGGGGATATAACAACGGAACGTACTTGTGAAGTCGTAAAGCCGTCTCCGCAGCGTTGTTCCAATGCTTTACAACCCAGGGGCTGATCTGTACTGCACACCAAAAGCAATAGCAGGCGTGTCCGTATTTTCCATCCGTGAAGAAATTCTTGCCCTGACAACCCCTCTCGTCAGTCAAAGGAGCCTAGACATGGTGAACTGTTTGATAGTAAGCTATTCACTTTCTCCTCGAACAGCTTCAGCATCGGCAGCTTGTCCTTCATTTCAATTTGTTCGGAGGCGTGCAAGATTACTCCCCCTTCTTCGTTTCGTTTCTTAATGTAAGCGGCACGATCTTCAACCGTCATGGACTTGAGTTTGACGAGTTCGTCGATGAGGTTCGGCGGGACCTGTAGTGGCGGGTATCTCAGGCTCATATAGATAGAGCGAGAACTGCTGGTGTGTTTGGTGTGCAACAATATAGTACCGTGAATGTTCAGTAAGTGACTTTTGCGATGGCGACGTTGGTGTGATTACCTAATGTTCAAGAAATGGGAGTACGTTTGCCTCAGATTGTTATCCCTATCGGTGCCCGATCGGGTGGATAGGGTGTTTCCGGTTAAGAAATACCCTATGGGGAGTTAGGGAGTGGGTCCCTATGGGTGGATAGGGTACTCTCAGATGCCAGATAGGGTGATTCGGCGGATGGGGAGTTTTGCACGAACCTCCCTATCCAGCCAAAAGGGATTTAGGGAGTTTTAATACTATTCATCCTTTTTAATGACTATAATTTAAGTTACAGTACGCTCCACTCCTCATACGCCTCCGTTAATTTCCTCCACGCGTACAGTATATTTTGGTGTGTATTACGGAATTTTTTCAAGTGGCTAATAAATTTATTGGGAGGTATTCGGATTATAATTCAATTATTTTCGCAGATAGGGAGTTCCTGGTCAGACGCCCTATGGGGCATTCTGAACTCAAAACACCCTATCTGGCCGATGAGGATGTTCAGCTTGTAAACATCCCCATCGAGAGGATAGGGATATTCTCATAACTCCCTATCGGATAGATAGGGAGTTTTTTTGTCGAAACTCCCTATAGCCCTATCGGCTGGATAGGGTTAACAATCTGAGGCTAATGTACTGACGGCAACAGTGCTGTACGTAATCAATCTCGCCTCCAATAACAGGTTGACAACGACCCCAGTCGTCCCTTCCCCTCACCCATCGATATCCCAGACTTCTCCTGACTCAGAGTTACGAACGATCGGCCGCGATCTTTTTCCATCGAACTTACACTGATCGGAGCAAGCTTCCGATTCACCAATTATCAACCGGCGCGATGGACAGAAGTACGTTGTAGCGAATCAGCCTTCTCTCCGGTTGGTGGCACGCGCATTTTCATCTGGCTCGACTGCTACGGGGTTTCCTTCATCCTTTCCTCGCTGGCTTCCTCTGTGGCCTTGGGATCTACTGCGATCTACCTCGTACGGAATCTCCGGATATGCCTGCAACAATCCCCGGTATACCTATTGCGATATTGCAACTCTGTATCTATTGGCGATGCGGGAAAAACATTGTGCCTCCGTTATGGGGTTTTCTCGCTCCTCAGTCTCCTAGGTCTGTGGTCATTCCATTCGCACTTCCTCGCCAATCGTCAAACGATCGGCACAGATGGCCGGCCTTGCACTCCATTTCAAGTCCTTTGTTTCTACTTTTCCTGCTTCCTCAATCCGACCTGGATCCATCGCGCTCATCACCGAGATACTACGCCGCGTACGGACTTCTTCAAAAAATACCATTTCCAGTCGATTTTTCGTTTGATGATCTGATGATCAGTGGATTTGGGTGGCAAAGCCTTTGCACTCACTCCGTTCGCCTTGATCTCGCGATGTGATTTCGATTTTCATAATGATCGACATGATCACCCGTAGACTTCGTCGAACTGTGCAGCGGCGGCGGACACGTCTGGTCCACTCGGTGGTATACCCTTCGAGCAAGAGTGGACCCGTATGGACGTTCCCTATAACTTTGCACAGTTCTTCCATGGACTACAAGTCGTCATTAGCTATCAATCGTTGTTGCCCAGGGCTGTCCGATTTTTTACGCCTTTCATTGTCATGCCGGGAATTTTTCTTTTATCCTGCCGGTATGCTCACGCGTCAAGTTACTATCAGAGTCGCGACGGGAAGAAGGAAAGCTTTATCGAATGTCATAGTGAGTGCATCCTTCCAGATTTCGATGATCTACACTCTGACGTTTCCCAATGCAACATCAGTTTTGCGATCGATGGTAGCATTTATTCCTTGTTTCACTTGTGGCTCGGTACCATTTCTCCACTTCTGTCTGGCAATACAGTCTGGATTCCGCGCCATTGCTCTCGTATTCTTTATTCACTAGAATTTTCTCTGGACATATGGCGATCCGTCGCGAGCAAAACAAGAACGGGATGTCTAAAATGCAATATCTGGTCATCATTTTAGCCCGACACGATCGGCCAGGAGTGATCAGATTTGCAAAGTTGACCAAAATTTCCGTTCCTCCACTGTCCGCGAACCGATCCCGCCAGTTCATTTGGTCTCTACACTTCACATTGTCTTCCGAATAACCGACGTCAAATGGTTGATGGTGCCAATGTTTATGCTACAGCGACGTTCATTGCGTGCAGAGCATGGACGTGTTCAGTTGGGGTTATCCTCTCCACCATTTATTCAGATCTGTTCCCGTGCGGTTCACATTCGATCACCTTCGAACAATTTCATGGTATTGCGTTTACCCTTCTTTAAAGCCTTTTAGGATCATCGATTTCTCCCCCTTAGGTCTACTCAAAAAGTCGACGGCTGGCCCAGTGAACGCCATATCGTCGGAGTAGTGTATCAACACTTGTAATGTCTGAGGTTTTTTTTTTCGCCGTGTATGTGACTGACGAAGCAAACAACCCAGATCACATTTTACGGATGGACAACATCTACAGTTTCTTCCTCGTATGTCTGGCTTTTACCTTTTCGCCAACAACAATCTTGACGGTTGAGTTAGGTATTTGGTCGCTCGATTTCCAGTCCCTTCCTTTCCTAGTTCGCCAGTCCCATCGGGGTTCGTTACACCCACCACCAGGATATGCGCCTCGTGCATGTTCCCACAAGAAGGCATAGTCCTCCCGCCCAGCGCGTGTTCATTATTTTGGAAAGTGTTACGCTGTTTATTTTGCTTCGATTTTCAAAATCGATCAGAGACCGACGGCTGAGCAATGGAAATGAATGACGACTGCTTCCAGCTTAAGTAGAAGTGTATGTATTTCCATAGTATGCAATGTGAACAGAAAGACCATTAAATGCGTATGCGACCAGCAAACCTGTCCGATGACGTCACCGTCCATACTCAGCAAATCACGGTCACGACACCTCTTTTCGCCAGCGTGTCTCTTGCCCGGCCTCAACGGTCGTGTCTCTTCTTGAAATTATCTCACATCCTCTGCCCTTTCGGACTGATGGTATTCGCATCGAGTAAAAATATTGGCCCTGCTCCTCCTCAGTACTACTGGAATTGTCTTACGGAAATCTCATCTACTCCTGATTTTTCCCTGTCTGCGCTTTTAGACGAGAGCCACCTGCTTGGGCGATCACTGCGATCACTTGCGATCTGCGACGTACGGGGTCTATCAAGTCACAGAATGGCCCTCCTCCTTACCCTCCATAACTGTGTGGCGCGTGGTTGTGAATGGACCCTCTGTAGGCATAATTAGCCCCGTTCATCGTTGTTCGCTAATGAATCGCACCGCGATCATTCGACTTTCTCTCCATGTCTTCCCCATTGATGTAATTCAGCGCGATCGCCTCCGATCGGCGATTCGTGAGATCCTCTGACTTTGAGCTAGCCTCCCCCCTTCTCGCCATACTGTCCCCCAACTCTCCCGCTGATGGTCAAATCGATCAACACGAGTCTTTGGCGTACGGAACCGCTGTCGGCGCACCAACTTCGAACTTGCATATTGACGTTGCACTGCATAAATGAACTGCTCATATGCGTCTTCTTATCATGGTAGCGCGAGGTGGCTCCGTTCTCGATCGGATGGTCCGTTTGCGTCTCATCACATACAATATCTTCTTCATCGGACGTCCGCGATCCATTGCGATTTAGCGCTGTACGGAGGAATCGACGTTCATCAACCACTACCTCTATCTCGCTCGCACTCCATTATTTGAAACAAGTTGCTTGAGATAGACGGGAAAGATGTGCCACCCCTCCGTTCATCTGCTAGTGCAACGATCGCGGCTCCAACATGTCCATTTCATTTCAAACCTCACTTCTGCTGGTGATCGAAGCGCTCAATGGTGATCAGCCATGCACAGACTTTTGCTGCGTCAAGCTCACCCCCGAATATCTACGTCGCTTTTGCTCTGCAATCGATCCTTGGGAGTTAACAAACTGCAAGGCTCGAGTCTGTGCTCCAGCCAATCACACAATTCGATCTTGTGTCCTAGTCGTGTTAATTTTTGCATTGTTCTGTTTCATGTCATATTTGCATCAATAGACGTATGTTGTTTTTTTTTTTCACTCCCCAGTTTTTCTAGCTTAGGCGGACAATATTGACGGCATCTTTTCAGGTCTCACGCCGCTCTAGTAGCTCTTCATCCAAGTCTTCAACCTACTTTGCCAACCACACTCGATTTGGTCCTATTTCCCAACTCTGTTCATATATATGCGAGGTGAGTCTGATTCCATCAATCCCCTTGGCAAAATGATTTGATTTAAGGGAATCATTTACTATCTGCTGGCTATTTGCACGCAATCAATAAAAAATGTTTTCCAAATTTCACTGCGTGCACATGGAGGAATTGACTCGATAGATCACTCGATCGCTACATCTCATGGACGACAACCGCATTCTGAATATTATTGAATATTTGACAAACACATCCCTAATGATCGCCCAAAAATCGTGCCACAAAAATGGAACGGGTTATCCTTAACAATCTGTATGTCTGGGATTTTCACTCGGACAACTCAGTTCGCCATTTGGCTATTTCTCATAAGCTGTCACCTCCCAGTTTCTCCTCAACTATTTCAACGTGTATGTTCCATATTCCACGCCTCTGTCACCAACATCTGCACCCTTGCAAACCAGTTCCGCCAATGGCGCGGGGAAGTTTTCTCTGACGTATGCCGCCATCATGTCCAACCCGTTCGTAATCCCTCCTGAACTCCAAATCTTCCCGTCGTGCACCCAACGCTTCTCCTCCCATTTCACGTCCGGGAACTGCGCGCGCAGCATAGGAACAATAGCAAGGGGACCTGTGGCTGCTTTCCCTGTGAGAATGCCAGCGCTTGCGACGGGGAGGACGCCACTGCAAATGGTGAACAATGTGCTGACTTCTTCGTATTTCTGGCGAAGAAAGGCGAGAACGGCAGGTGAGGTCTTGTATGTAATCTCGGGGCCAGGGACCACAAGAATATCGAGGCGTCCAACGCTCTCGAGTGAGTCCTTTGTCAAGTTATTTTTCATCCTTTTGACAAATAATTATCCAAGGCATACCGTGACTACGAACTTTACCCCACCGGTCAACTCGGCGTGGCTTCCAGGTCCTGCCTCCGTGATGTAGTGAAACTCCATCGCGCGAGCGTGCTTAGATAAGTCCGCCATTCCTGGAATATCTTGGAAATATTTGACATATTCGGGTGTGAACATACCCAACAAATCGACGGCTGCGACATCGAGGAGTTGGACAGGTGGTAAGAGGAGGATACCGACCTGGAGAGGCGCGTTGGTTTTGCCCGCCATCGCGAAAGAATACTCAGGTTATGCGGATAGTTTGAAATGCTCTGCGGCTTTATACATCCGTCACCCCTCCCTGCCGGGCAGGATGCCCGTAGACATGGCTGCGCATGGACATTGAAAATGCAAGTTATGAACTTCTATGTGTATAATGAAGGCACGGCGGTGTACGACGCGTACGTTCGGCACAGTGTGAGAAATTTACATTGACTGCGCATTGATTGTATCAAAGTAGTGTTACAATGATCAATTGGCTTCGATCTCGTAAACATCGCCAACTCAGACTTGTTCGACTCTCGCGCTCTTTCAGACTCATGCCACCATCGATTGAGCTACGAATGGCAGAAGAGAAGCGGTAGTCTCATCGCGATGTTTCGAACATCACTCAGAAGCCGATTTTAGTAACTGGAGAAATACTGCCCAGCTTCTGATGGACGCCTATCCACCACCGCCGTTGTTTCAGTCAAGTGCATTCTTGTGATGGCGATATTTATTAATAAGACTACCAGTAGTAACAACCCGTTTGCACCGTCATTACTGGTGATGGATGTGATGTACGCATCGCTCACGATTAGTATGACCGCACTACTCGTCGGCCAATAAGATAAAGCGGCGGTAGAAGTTTGGAGTTTATTTCAGCGTATTGAAAGGTATGTTTAACTATGATAGCTTTCAGTCGCTGCTGGGTTCTGCGATTTGATTGATTAGGATGACGTCATTATAGTGTGAGTGTGTGGCTTTACCCTGGCTTTGACCTCCATGGTTTCTGGATTCGGTGAGAGTACCTTCTCTTCAAATAAAACCCCGTGCTGCGTACGGACTACAGCAAGACTCACGAGCTCATTCAGCTTGCTCTTTTCCATTCGGATCCATCGCGATGGGCGAGACATAAAAATTTCAATCCTCACGCCATGGATCTTCCTTCGACGTCATGGTTGTTGAATGGGTATGTGACTGAGGAGCCCTCTCCATTTACTTGTTTGTCTGCCTCACATCACCATTCCTGTCGTAAATTCCTTTCGGATCCTAACCTTTCGTTGGTTGTCTAGTATTCTTGCGTGATCAATACTTCAGTAATATAATCTCAGCAGACCCCACGTCCACGACCGGGGAATCAATTAGTGACGCTCAGCACAAGTTCGGCCCACAGCTTCATCCAGCCTTCGACAACCTTTGGCTCTACTGCCAGTTCATTAAAATCAGCGCTCAACATGATCCTGCCCTTCCATTCTGTTGCACGAAAAGCTCTACAACCAATAAACCGACATAGTCAGCAGGTGTGGCTACCAAAATACATGAGGGAGAGGTTACTTACGGGCCAGGTTCCGTCTGATTCGCACTCATGAAAAATTCAGTAATCTTGATGACCTGGGCGGATCCGTGTTCCAGGTAAGACTCCCGTAGGTATTTACTTCCTCGACCATCACCAACAAACATCGGACCAGTCCATGGAGGCGTGTTTGGATTGGTGACTATGGTGGACATCATCTCAATGATCTCGGCGCTCACACCAAGCAACGCTGGAAGCGTAGCTTGTGCTGTGTACTGCTCACGAACAACACTTGCTAGCGCGAGCACCTTTTCAGCCGCGGAGGAAGATTGCATGGAGGTGGCGGTGGAGACCGGGACGACGATGAGAGAAGTGCCTACACAAAGGCCAGGATAACCGTCGATGTGTCGGTAAGCCTTTTCAAGGCATTGGCGACAGTCTACTATCCCATGGACGAAGACAACAGCCTGGGAGTTTGGTCCATCGGCGGGCGGGTTATTAATGATTGGTAGAAGGGAAACGGCGCCAAGAACTGGACCTCCGGAAGTCACTTTCTCTAATTTGAAATGCAGATACAGTACGACATACGCAATTGGTTGACGGTCATCTGCTTTGCACGAACGGTCGATATAATCTTTGTTGGATTCTTCAACGGTGAATTTGTGAGACGCGCGACGCGATATGGGTTTCGTCGTCACTGGGTTGTATGGTGGCTCGATAAAGGTCTTGAATGGATGTACGTGCTGCCAGAAAATGTCAGCTGTTATACATGAAGAGTCGCATAGCATAATTTACGGGAGCATAATTTGCCATGTCGTTCATTATTTGTGTGAACGTCTCACCGTACGCCGGACCACTCTGTGGTTCCTCATGAGTAGCAGGAATGAGGACCTTCCCGCGTCCGTCCATTTCAGCGGGTTTATGTCTCCTCAGGATGTCGACCGTTGCAGGAAGCAAGTTCTCGTGTTCACGACTCCACCGCATCTTCGCACTTTGCTGTGACGCATAGTGAGGGTCCGAAATGTACATGGCAAGGTGATCGAATAACTTCGACATCAAGATCTTGACACTCGCACCGTCGAAAGGGATGTGCGACACACGCATTAGCACGCCAAAGGTTGTTGACGTGGATGCTGCGAGATAGAGAAAAGATTGCGGGACGAGGTCTGCTCGCGGCATCGGACCTTGCCCGACCTCATACCTCAATTGATCGAGGTCAGTTATATCTTCGCGTAGTATTACAGTCTCTTCCGCCCATTTGTCCACGTCAGTGTGCGACTGTGCGATGTCGTAAGTCATCCACGTTTTAGGTTTGGCGACGTTGTTCCCATCATGGAGGGTTTGCGCCGCGATAGTCGGCACATCCCAGCGAAGTGCAATCCAAGCTCGACGTAGTTGTGCGAGAAGTTCATGGTCAGTGAGAGGCGAGGAAAGGGTGGCGTATACACCAAGAAAGATGGTCATTTGACCGTGCTTGGTGGCGTTGCATACGTCTGAGAAAACCTCTCCAGCGACAATTTGACGCTTATACCTCATACTGCCGAGGTGCATTTCGTCTCTATGCCATTTGTAAGGTGATTTGCCAGAGGAGAGTTTCGTCTCGTTGGAATTGGCCATTTTCGGGAATCATCCTGGGAATAAAATATGGGAGAACAAGATGTTCAACTAACGGTACTTTAGCTGTCAAAGTCCGACCGAGTTCAGAGAAGTAGATTGCACTCACTCTGAACAGAGCGGCTTTATATTCTTACTGATAAAAACTCAGTCTCAGCCGGTGACGAGAACAGTCGACTAGGCAACAGTGTTTGGTGCAAAACTTGCGTGGGTATTTAAACAAAGCGCAGCCGTGTAGAACGCCCATGCAAAGAGACCTCCGTGATGGGGTTTCACGGAAATGGGTACCAATGGGGACGGCAAGCACGTTACCTTTTCACAAAGGCTAACTCGGGCCGGTGGAAGAACAGCGCAAACCTCCAAGTGGCACAGCACCGCACATAATTATATCGCCGAAGAGGGCCAAAGTCTTGTCTATTCGAAAAGCATATGTTTCTTCGTGATCCAAAGACTCCTCAAACCTTGGAGCTGAGAAAAAGATCTCACGATGATACCAACCGTCCGTGAAGCGGCAAGTGCGGCGAATTACGTGACTTCATCTGGATAATACCCTTTGTCAATTATTACGTCGCTCTAGTAGTTTTCTGATCATTGTTACGCAGCCCAGAGAAAGACAACAGCGCAGATGCTGATCTGAATTGTTTGCCTGAGGCATCTGGACCAAACAAACACTCGTCAACCATGGAGATTCGAACATGATAGAGTAGAACGGATCGCCCATCGAAGATCCACTGTCATGAGCTTGAAGAGAATGAGGAACTGGAGAATGAAACCACGGATGCTGATGCTGTATCGTGGATGGGTAGGCTCTGAGTAAAGTTAGCTCAAGCTTTAGGTGATGACGCTTGAGTTCTGTGACTGACAGAGCCTATCGGAGATGTCTGGCGCTCTTCTGGTTAGTTATGAGATGGCTGAGCGCCACAGCTCCGCCATGCTCCACTCACATTTCTGCTCCATCCACTCCATGGGAAGTTTGACAGCATCGATTCTATCGTCATCCAGCGGCATTCAAGTTGAACATCTAGCCAAAGGCATTCCATGGATTAGAATGTCTAACTGACATTGCTGCGTCCTTGAGTGAGAAGCAGAAGAACAAGACGGCGTTCGATCTGATGAGGCCGTACGTGCAGTCCGATGAGTGACACCAAGAGATTGTAGAATCTGTTGATTTTCAACATTGCGCCGGCGCGTTTTAAGTCCTGGATGTCGGTGGATGCTAGATGAGTGCGATACGGTAAGTCGATGAAAGAGAGGCGCAACTCACAGAAGCTAAGATCGCGAGTGAACTGCCTTGTAGAGTGCATCAACATTCCTAACGCGTTCAAGTTCCGAGGATCCACCTTTGGCATCTCAGGTTTGAGGCGAGTTCTACGGCTGAATTCGTACCCATACTATATGGCTTTCAAAGTCGCAGAGACGACGAGAGTGTCGGAGAGTCGTTGGTCTGTGCGTCACGGTAGGTTCCATCAGGAAAATGGTCAATTACTTAACGGTCTTAGGTGCCTTAAAATACGTAAATAAGTCAATTAAGACCCAGAATAAGTAACTCGTGACAGTCGAGTTACTTATTCTGCGTCTTATTCCGTACATTAAGGCTATTAAGCGATATTAAGTAATTGTCTGTTTTCCTGATGTCCGCATATCACGTAATCAGTTCTCCGCCCCCTTGCTCTTTCTTTCTTGCCACCGTTTCATCGTAATTTGGGATATCAGATAATCCTGACCATTTCTACTGTGTGTGTTCACCAATCCTGGTACTCGTTCGCCGGAACACCGTTTACTATTTATTATAGTCAATAACTACCTGACGAGATCGCCGAGATGGTCTACGATCCGCAATGCGCCAAGAATCGTACCAAGTCCGCATGCATTCCGTGCATATATAACTGTCTCGATTCTTGTTGATCTTTCACACTTGGTTTGTGCATTGAACGACAGTGAACGCATCCATGCCATATCTGCAAAGTACGGAGGCTTCGATCCTGTGGCAGATACCTTTCAAGTCCTTACTCGAACCACTTCCTTCAAGGCTTGCGAGGTCTCGAACCGAATGGTAGTTTGCCTCCGTCCCGCAGTGCTGTGTACTTGTGGATGTCCTCGAGAAACACCCCTAACCTGGCTTCCTTCTTCACCACAGATCGAAACGATCGGCTCCGATTTGCAACTAACGGCGGCCATTCAGAGCGATACCCTCTCACCACTATCTGGTGTTATCAATTATAAGGATGAATGCGGGAGTTCCATGAATTGGAGTGTGCGGCCGTTCCTTGCCACGTAAAGAGATGATATCGCGATCGATGCGTACGCTCCTCTTCGCTCTTCCTCTCGTACTTGTACACTTCCGCACCGATCGGCTCGATCAGTCCCACCCCCACCTTGCAGCGCACGGAGTCCTGTAGAGTCCATAATCTCGGACCACATCCCCATTGCCATTCATTTTGTCAACCGGGGATTGGCTCGATTCAACTCCGTCATTTCAGGACTCCGTTCGTCTGTCGGTCCATGATGGGCTAATCTGGTCTCTCGGCGCACTCATATTTAGTACTTCGGTCATACTCGACACGCGATCGTCCGCGATCTGCCCTGCACGGGTGGTACGGTTTTCATACATATCCTCACCAACCTGCTCCAGTGCATAGACTGGAATTTTGTTGGATGCAGAGGCCCAGGAACGACCACACACCCGTTCATACGTGCGATCGATGGCTGAGTTCGTCCGTCGTATCTCGACTCGTCGACTCGATTTAGTCCTTTCATCTTTCATTCCGCATCCATCATCGGCTATTTACTCGTTCATTTCATCCGCCTTGTCTCTGCGCTGTAGGCTGGGAAAGCCAAATCGCACAGCGCGTCAATGCAAGGATCTGCGGGGCGCTCACATGGTGATCTGTTGTCCAACTCCACTAACCACAGCGCAGTTTCAACTGTGATGGAATCATGACAGTCTTAGCCATCTGCCTGAGCACCAATATTCCCCGCTTTTTTACTGCTTATGATGAAGTTCAACTCTAGATAATCACAACGTATTTTCGGAGAACGGGCGGCGATAAAAGGTACGAATTCTAACCTGTTCTTTTATCATGGAAATTCGAAAGATCACTGCTCCATTTCAGCGTCGCGCCGCTCGTCATCTCAAGATCTCGTCTCTGAATATCGCAGCTGCGGACTCGGTGAGTTAGATGATGGCAATCACGATACCTCGCTTTTCGCCAATGCTTCATACTATCTCAGTTCCACGAAAGGATTCTTTGGCTTCCGATAACTGGCGGATGCATGCATGAAACATGCAGGAAGCTGCGACTGGCTGGTTGTCTGCTAGTGCAAAGTACGCTACATCGGAATGACGAGTTACTGAATCGGATTCTATGAAGCTGATTATTGGGTGTGACAATACGTGGGACTCATCTGAGCGGAATGATATTATTTGGTAAAGGCGCGGAAAATCGTTCAGAATGGATGAGTTGACATGGAGAGAGTAATCATTGAAATCTCGGGCGCATAAGTCTTATTTATGACTGTCGTCTACGAGACATATATAATGTACCTTATAACCTATGAACGTTCGAAAGTTATTAGGTACATGATCCACCGGTGAAATCAAACAGTGACACTCAGCACAAGCTCGGCCCACAGCTTCATCCAACTTTCCACCACCGTTGGTTCTACGGCCAGTTCATTATAATCAACACTCAACATGATCCTACCTTTCCATTCCGTTGCACGAAAAGGTCTGTAACCGAGAAATAGATGTCATCAGTAAATATATATTAGCTCACATGACGGAATGTTTACTTACGGGCCAGGTTCAGTCTTATTCACACTTATGAAAAAGTCGGTAATGTCGACGACCTGGGCAGGTCCGTGCGCCGGGTACGTCTCGCGAAGGTATTTGCTTCCTCGACCATCGCCAAGAAACATCGGTCCAATCCACGGAGGCATGTTTGGATTGGTAGCTAACATCTCCATAATCTCGGCGCTCACTCCGAGCAACGCCGGCAGCGCAGCTTGCGCTTTGTACTGCTCACGAGCAACACTTGCTAGCGCGAGCACCTTTTCAGCCATGGAGGATGAGTGCATAGAGGTGAGAATGGAGACTGGGACGACAATGGGAGAAGTGCCGAGGCAGAGACCAGGATATCCATCGGTGCGTCGGTAAGCCTTTTCAAGGCGATGACGACAGTCTACTATCCCATGGATAAAGACGACGGCCTGAGAGTTTGGATCATCTGCGGGCGGGTTATCAATGATCGGGAGAAGGCAAACGGCACCGAGAACTGGACATTCGGAAGTCAGATTCTCTAATGTGAAATGAGGATACGGTAGGACATACGCAATTGGTTGACTGTCATTTGCTTTGCCCGAACGGTAGAGATGATCTTGTTTGATTCTTCAATCGTGAATTTGTGAGACGCGCGGCGTGATATAGGTTTCGTCGTGAGTAGGTTATAAGGTGGCTCGATATATGTCTTGAATGGATGTACATGCTGTCAGAGAACGTTAGCTATTTTGCGTGACAGTCCTATAGCTTGACTTACGGGTGCATATTTCGCCGCTTCGTTCATTATTGTTGTGCGCGTCTCATCATAGGCCGGACCACTCTGTGGTTCCTCTGGAGTCGCAGGTACGAGGACTTCCCCGCGTACGTCGAATTGAGCAGGTTCATGTTTCTTCAGAATGTCGACCGATGCGGGAAGCAAGTTTTCGTATTCACGGCCCCACCGCATCTTCGCACTTTGCAGTGGCGCATAGTGAGGGTCGGATATGTACATGGCGAGGTGTTCGAATAATTTCGACATTAAAATCTTGAGACCCGAACCATCGAATGGGATGTGAGACACGTGCATTAGCACGCCGAAGGTCGTTGATGAGGATGGTGCGAGATAGAGGAAAGATTGTGGGACGAGGTCTGCTGGCGGCATCGGACCCTGCCCAACCGCATACCTCAATTGATCGAGGTCGGTTGTATCCTCGCGTAGCGTTACTGTCTCCTCCGCCCATTTCTTCACTTCATCATGGGATTGTGCGACGTCGTAAGTCATCCACGTTTTTGGTTTGGGGATGTTCTTCCCATCATGGAGGGTTTGCGCCGCGATAGTCGGTACGTCCCATCGAAGCGCAATCCACGCACGGCGTAGTTGAGCGAGAAGTTCGTGGTGAGCGAGAGGCGAGGAAAGGGTAGCGTATACACCGAGAAAGAGAGTTAATTCACCGTGCTTGGTGGCATTGTAAACGTCTGAAACAACCTCTGCAGCGACGAGTTGACGTTTGTACCGCATGCCGCCAATATGCATTTCGTCTCTCCGCCATTTGTAGGGAGAGTTGTCAGTGGGAAGTTTCGTGTCGTTGGACATAGACATGCTCGTGAATCTTTATGATAGTTGGAGAAGAGAGAAATGACTGAGGGTATTGTGAAATGTAATCAGTCAAAGCCAGACGGTGTTCAGGTTGGTGGGCTGCAATCACTACAAACGGTGCTGCACTTTATATCCAGAATTCGGTCTCATTCGGTGACAGAAACAGTAGACCGTCTGATTTGACTAAACAACAGGGCTCCTGCATGAGTGCTTAGTAAGTAAAACATGGCCACGGAGATGAACGTCTAGAGGGACCTCCGTGATGGGTTTCATGGATATGGGACGAATGGGGATGACAAACATATAGTCTTCTCACGGACGCCTCTCTCCAGCCGGTGGCAGAGCGTGGAACCACGTGCCCAAACGTTTCAGTTGTTGAGTTAGATTCGAGGGATGAAACACATCCCATGCATGAGTCCGACGTGTTTAGCAAAGTGTATCGAGGGGAGCCAAGCCAGTAAGTCTAAGGCTCACGCATGACAGTACAGGAATTCGAATATCATGAAGAGAGGCGGATTCAAGTATTTGCGAAGCCGAAGCGTCGGCTATCAGCAGATGGGCGTGAATTGTTTGAGGTGAAAATGATTGAACCACGGATGTCGACGGCGTGGATGGGTTAGGCGTCCGCGTCCCGGCTGTCAGACACTAGCCGGAATCTGATGGCTCTGTAGTGATAAGACCTCTTAAAGGCAAGCATTTGGATCCACAGCGGCCGAGTTGGGCGTTGATTTCGGTAACGTGTTTGACTGAGTGGTGTCTACAGTTATTCGGCACCAGTGAAGCATGAATGATGTTGGGGAGAACTTAGAGCGAAAATCGGAAAGGGTGCAGGTACGAGCCCGATTGTACACCCGACTATCAGCAGTGAGTTCGTGGCTGAATCACCTAGTAGAGAGAAAAGAATTTTGGATCAGGCAATCTGGGCAGATGCGAACTGTCGTAATCACCTTCTGAGCCTGAGGCACATCGCGATTTTGGATGCATTCAAGCCACCGAGGATCCATCCTTCATCATCTCTAATTCGAGGCAAACTTGACGCTTGAATTTTACGGCAGTAGTATGGGTTTCAAAGTCCCAGAACGAGTGGAGGCGTTGGGGTGGTCGTGTGCGTCAGTGTTGGGGTCGCATCATGATAACGTAATACGTTCCCCAAGATCTCACTCCAGACGACTCTCCTTTTCTTTCTTGTCATCGCGTTTCACCGCAATTTAGGATGCAACACAATCCTGGCCGTTTCTACTGTGTGTCACCACCAATCCTCATCATGATGGTGCGAACGCGGAAGCAACATTTATTTAATCAATAAGTACCTGACGACGTCGACGAGGTCGTGTACGATCTGCAATGCACGGAGCCTCTCTATCACTCTTACCAAGCCCACATGCATGGGAAACGCGAATCGTTAAGATGGGCCAGTACACTGCAGCAGGTTCCGTGCATATATGAAATGTCTCGGTTCTCGTTGGCCTTTTACACTTGATTTGCCCCTTGACCGACAGAGAATCAAAGTAGGCGCGGTCTCGAACCGACAGATCGTTTGCCTCCGTCTCACAGTCCTGTATACCTGTGGATGTCTTCGAGGGCCACCCGTAACCTGCCCTCCTTCTTCACGATGGATCGACGCGATTAGCTCTGATGTGCAACGAACGGCACCTATTCTAAATGATACCCTCCTGCATCTGTCTGGTGCCGTCAGTTCGAATGATAGAGGTGGGAATGATGTAAATGGGAACATGTCGCCTTTCCTTTCCACATAAAGAGATGATGTCGCGATGATGTGTACGTTCCTCTTCACTCTTCACTTGTTCTCTTCCACACCGATCGCCGTGATCCGTCCCACCCACCTGCAGCGCACAGAGTCCTGTGGGGCACCCGAGCTCCTACTATGTCCCCATTCGGCTTTCATTCTATGAATTTCTGTCAATTGGGGATTGGCTCGGTGGAAAACCTCTTGAAGAATCTCCGTCCGTCTCGCTAAAGATGATGGACTACATCTGGTCTCACTGCGTTCTCATCCTTATTACTTCTGCCATCGCCGATATTCTTCGACACGCGATCACCTGCGATCTGCTCTGCACGGGTGCTACGGTTGACAGGCACTACCCTCGCACCAACTCTACTCCAGTGCATAGACTGGAATTTCGTCGAATACAGAGGCGATCCTGTGACAAGCCCCCTGACCCGCTCATAAGTACAATCGCTGCTGAACTCGTTCATATATATCTTGAATCTCCCCAAGCTCAATTCATTCCTTTCGTCGTCTAATCCCCATCCATCATCGACTATCGACTGGTTCATTTCTTTCGACCCGTCTCTGCGCTGCTGGATGGGATGAACATCGCACAGTGTATCCACGCGAGGATCCGCAGTGGTTCCACATGGCGATTGTCGATTCCGATTGAAAAGTGCAGTTTCATCTGAGATGGAAAACATGTCAGTCGTCGCCGTCTGCCTCAGCACCCATATTCTCCCGGCCTTTTTTACTGCTATGAAGTTCAACTCTAGATAATCACAAGGTACTTCTTGGAGAACGGGCTGGCGTTAAAAGGTACGCATTCTATGCTGTACTTTGATCTTTGAAATTAAAAGATCATTGCTCCATTTCGGCCGCACACTTCAGGTGCGGACTCGACGTCTCAGACGATGGTGATCACGATACCTCACGCTTCGCCAATGCTCAGTTACACGAAAGGATATTTTTACGTTCCGATAGCTGCGGATGCATGGCGAGCGGATGCAGGATACATGCTCGAAGTTACGATTGGTTGGTTACGTACGTGCTACTGTAGAGTACATTACATCGGAATGCTCGGTTACAGAATGGATGCATATGATGAAAATGAGAATCTTGCATGACAATGCGCGGTGTGATCTAAGCGGGACGATATTGTTTGGTAAAAGCGCGAGAATCCTATGGTATTGGAATGAATAAGCTGGTATGAATAAGCTGGTCTTGCGGAAGGTGTCATGTTGCGTTTCAGACTGTTCGAATTCTTGGACGCGTCATTAGTATTTGCGACATAAGTCATGAGTAACGTAAAACACACCGTTTGACTTATGAACCTTCACTAGCATCGACACTCTCCTGAGTCTCCTCCCCCTCCGTCGTCGGACACTCATCACTTTCTCCGATAACAGCAGCTCCGCCAATACGTGCGCTGATTATACCCGTCGTCACGATAGCATTGACACCGTCCTCCCCCTCCGTCGCCGGACGCTCATTATGTTCTCCGATGACAGCGCCTCCCCCGCTGGTGCCACCGCTTGTGCTGTTTATACTCGTTCCAACGATAGCATCGCCACCCTCCACCCTCTCCGTCGTCGGTCGTTCACTCTTCTCTCCACGAACAGTCGCTCCCCCACTGCTCCCACTGCTTGTGCTGGTTATACTCGTTGCACTTGTGCTGCTGGTGACGCCGCCGCTCGATTTGCCCTCGACACTCCGTTCGACGACACCCAAATCACAGAACCTCGATCGAGTGGACTTGGCATAGGTGTTTGGGCCAATGATGATGTCATCTTTCCGATGTCCGAGCAGTTGCAAACGCGAGTAAGTCTCCTTGATCCACGTGTCATACACTGGCCAGCACTCCCATCCATCAGTAAGGACTTCGTGGAATTTTAGGTAGTAAGGCGCATCAGCGAAGAGCCTGGCACGCGCTAAGTCCTTATCGCCGTGGATGGTGAAAATCGACTGTGCGTAGCAGGAGCTGAAGTATTGCCGAAGGAAGTAACGCTTGACCATCGCTTGCGCACGAGGTACTGGATGTGCTGGTTTACCGTGGACATAGACTGTTGGAATGGATTTTGCATTTCTACACGATACCCAATCGTTAGGGACTGTAAGCCATTTTTCGTCAGGATAACCCGTGCAAGGAAACGGGTCATCAGCACGGGACTGGAGGTCGTCGGGGAATTTCGCAGTAAGAATGAGAGGCAGTATTTGCGCGCCGCCCCAATCGATCACTGCTTTGACTTTGGTGGGATCTTGATGATCAAAGATAATGTTACGAAGCGCCAAGTCTGGGTGATGAAGGACTAAGCGGAGATATTGAGGAGGCGGAATGAAATGCGGCTCTAGAGCGGAGAGAAACTGGATCTGGTTGGAAAAGTCTTGCGGCCTGTAATTTGATTCAAACCAACAACCTGGGATAATATCTGTCTGAAGACCGCTCCACTCTTCCATAGCATGCAAAAATTGCGCACGAAGTAACGAACGCCAATATTCATGTAGCGATTTGAACGGTCCACCGACGGTTTTCGAGGTGCAAAGTGGTCCAACGGAAAATTTGCCGTCTTCAGATCGATTTAAACTCCCAATTTGATCGAAGGGTACAGGTTTGGATAACGAAGCCTGTATAGACGCCAATGACTGCACTATCGAAAGCTGCTCTTCGTTGCTCAGGGCATCCAAACCCGTGAGACCGTCACTGTTCTTCACTTCGTCCAAAACCTTTCCTTCCACGAAGTCCATGAAGATATATGGCGCTCCAGCGGGGTTCGTGAACGTTACATCCCATGCGTGGACACGAGGAACAGGAATGTTGGGGTACAGTCCAGAGTCGCGAACAAAAGCCATAGTGGCGATCTCAGATAGCTTGGCTTCGGGGTTAAACCGTTCTTCATCTTTCTTTGCAACACTAGCTGCGATGCTCGAAAGGTCCGAAAAGGTGAGTTTGTAGACAACGTTGCTGGAACCATATCCTAAATACGAGATCGAGGTGCAGCTTGACTTGGATAAGCGAGACTCCGCGCAAGAAATGAGACCGTGGAAGTTAGCCCACTCGGGTTTCTTTTGAAGTTGGGAGATCTGATGGTCCATATCGTCAGGCATTGTCGAGGTTGGGGGTGAAAAAGAGACAGAGTGAAGGAGTCACTGGGAAGGTTGCGGAGTTTTAAAATTCCCGATTTCGTTCTCCGACTACCTGTTTGGCAAAGGCTTGCGGGCATGTCTCAATGTCTCAACGTCTTGAAAGACCACGTCTCTCCTACCCTAAGCGCATTTACTTTTATCGCTCATGCTATGCGGCCTTCCCATCTGGATTGATGGACTCGTATTTATTTTGGTGAAATTCGTGTCATTCATTTCCAGCGCTGTCGATTTCCTTCCAATTACCAGGCTAGCGGTTACCAATCTAAATGTCCGGAATTTTCGACTGATCCAATACCAAATACTTTTTGTCTTGAACTCTCTGTAGTGTATTCCCTCCTGGATGAAGTCTCATCACCCGATATCGACACCGATCGAAAGGTCGTTCAGCTGGGTATTTTGACGATCTGCAAGATGTACTGCGGTCGTTAACATTCAGAGCTCAGTAATTTGACCATTCACCTGATATCTTCGCAAACACCCGCAAACCCATTTGAGCAATACACCCTTTTCATTTATTATGGGTCCGCCTCTGCCAGTGGGGTGGTCGATGGTACATCTAGCGGTCTCCTGATTACACCTGCTCTCTCATTCTAGAACCGCGCGTCTTTCTAGCCGACAATCAGGTTGATTACCCGCAATTTGCAACACAATGAGCACCTGGATTGTCCTTTCAAGCGACTCATCTATTTTTTCTTTCTTTCTGTCCGTCCGTGATTGACAGGTGTCTTGATCACTTGCGAATGGCAACGTACCGCCTCTGAGCTCCAGTTAACACCCGCCAATCTCACTCCCGACTTATTTTTCTCACCGGTGAAACTGTTTTGAGTGATATTGTGAACGGACTGCTATTGGTAGCTGCCTATGAACGATGTACACTCGCAATCTGCTCGCGCAAATTTCTTTCATCTCGACGTCGTTCACGCATCGATTTTCCGCACCACCCCATCCCAGTTTGATCCTACAGGTCTTGCATCTTTATGATATTCATACACTTCTCAGGTGGCGTTTCCTCTCAGTCGTTCAAAAGATGGCTGAATTTGACGACCGTGATCGAACTAGAAACCAGGTATTAAATCTTTCAGCAAGCTCAGAAATCAATCCCATTGCAACATCATCTTCGATGCCTGTATGACGGAGTGAGGTGGCTTTAAAACGCGAGAGAGTGGGAGAGTGCTGCATGGATAAATGAGCCTGGATGTCCGGTGAGTTCAGGTCAAGGAACTCTTTAGTGGACCAAGGTGGTTGAGCTTCGGTATGGCCTGCCTTAAGCCGCGAAAACATCAATGGTAACATGCATCACAAAAAGAATTTCATTGTTCAACGGTGGGTGAGTAATTCGTCTCGACCGCTACTTTCAGAGAAGGCGAGGACTGAAAAAAACATCAATCAGATCATGAATACGATGACGGGAAAGGATTACAATCAGAATCAAAGTTAACGATACCTTTTCTCTGACCCTTGAGCCGTCTGATCAGAATTGAGGAAGGCGGATGAGTGGGCAATCGGTGGAAAGATCAGCGGTCCTCAACAGCTCCCGAGAATTAAGCCTGCGTGGACCCCATTCAGTGTTGTTATGAAATCAGACCCTCAATGGTATGATGCACATACGTTGCCAACAGGGAATTGACGTATACTTGGTGGAAAATAGAGAGTTAATGACTGAACCAACGGATGATTTTAAAATCGTACGTTTCCCGAGACACCAGAATAAGCCGACCCATACAAACTTATTGGGCATAACGGCGTACTGCTCATACCAAATTAATTTAGGTAGAAAAGAAAAGAGAGAGCATCGAATCACTGACGAAAATTACAGTGAATGTTGCGAAAATACTGAATGTTAAATAAAGTAAAAATCAAAGAGCGATGTCGTTCCGATCTCACCTTGTCACCAACCCTGGTGAGACACGTCAGTTTCATTCGAGCCTGATTGAACGAGAAGAAGCGCACCGGTGGTCATGGCGTACACCGAGAGCGTCGTAAGAAATTTGTCGGCCCGGCAGAACCCCGTCCTGCTTTTGTGGATAAAGTAACATAGTGAAACGGCAATGAGAATGTCCGCCGCTGCTCCACTGCCGAGACCAACGCAGGTCACCCATTTCAAGGTCCCGTATTTCGCAAAACTTTTCAGGATGAAGGCCCGCACCGTGAAATATGCAATGAAGGAGCCGTGCATGGCAGAAAGGACAACGAGAACAGCCGTGAGGAGTTTTTGGCCGCGGATCCGCCATACTCGTTGAGTAAAAAACAGTTGGAAGCCAACCCCCACAACGGTGTTCGCACCAATTTGTAACTGCGAATCGCTGTCATTAAATTCATGCCTCGAAATTTGAGTACGCACGTCCATTGTCCAGTGAGGGATGTCTAGGTTGGGGTAGTCACCAAATCTCTCCGCCAAGTACCAGTATATGCTCCATGTGCACAAGATCTATGACGTTCCGTTTGTACATTTAATCTTTTGCGCAAAATCTTTTTTTTTCGCGCACAAATTTCACAACGGCTTCCATATGCCACAGAAACTACAATAGAGCCGTCATATGAACTGTCTACTACAACCCAGGCGTGCTGAGGAGATGCAGGGCAAGGTGCTGGTGGCACTGCACATAACAACAAATTTGCCGTTGTGTCGCAGGAGTGTGTACTCGAGTACATTTTGACCACTTCTCATACAGTACTCTGGTATTAATACAATATATATCAATAAATCTATTCAAATATCAGAGCACAACTACATTAAGTACATGGTAGAATAAATGAAATGACGAAAAGGGTGAGAGTACGGGGTGAACATAAGGCATACGCCGACGCATGTGCAAAGATCCGCATCCCACCCCGGAGTTGAAGAACGAGATGGAGCGTGGACTCCTCCTGGAGGAGTCCGTCGATCCTCGACCTGCGTTTCGGCCAAGATAGGGCGCTGTTGGCCAGGAGAAATGCCCTCCTTATCTTGGATCTTGGCGTTCATGTTGTCAATGGTGTCTGATGACTCGACTTCCAGCGTGATGGTCTTGCCCAGTGAGGGTCTTAACGAAGATCTACATTCCTCCACGCAGACGAAGACCGAGGTGAAGGGTCGACTCCTTCTGGATGTTATAATCCGAGAGCGTGCGGCCATCTTCTAGGTGCTTGCCGGCGAAGATCAGACGTTGCTGGTCGGGTGGGATGCCCTCCTTATCCTGAATATTCGCTTTGACATTGTCGGTGGTTTCCGAGGACTCGACTTCGAGGTTGATGGTTTTGCTGGTGAGTGTCTTGACGAAAATCTGCATGCCTCCGCGCAGACGGAGAACCAGAACTCCTTCTAAATATTGTAATCCGAGAGAGTATGTCCGTCCTCGAGGTCCTTCCTGGAGAAGTTCAAGCGCTGCTCGTCGGGGGAACACCTCCCTTGTCCTGAATTTTAGCCTTGGCATTGTCGATGGTGTCCGAGGGCTCGACTTCGAGTGTAATGGTCTTGCCGGTGAGGGTCTTGACGAAAATCTGCATGCCTCCACGCAGGGTGTGCGCGAGATGGAGAGTCGACTCCTTCTCCATGTCGTAATCCGAGAGAGTGCGAACGTCCTCGAGCTGCTTACCAGCGAAGATCAAGAGCTGCTGGTAGGGTGGAATACCCTCTTTGTCCTGCATCTTCGCCTTGTCTTTGTCGATGGTGTCTGAGGACTCCTCCAATGTGATGGTTTTGCCGTGAGGTCTTGGCGAAGATTTGAATACCGCCACGGAGACGGAGGACTGGACGCCGTCGAGTCAGCTATGACGTCAACGAGAACGAACGCGTGCTTACGGAGATGGAGGGTGCTCTCCTTCTCGACATTCTGGTCTGAGAGGGTGTGACCGTCATCCAACTGCTTGCCAGCGTAGATGAGGCTCTGTTAGCCGGAAGGAATGCTGCTGAACCAGATATGAGTCGGCTATCCATGCAACGACGTTTCAAACTTACCTTCCTTGTCCTGAACTTTTGGCTGCGTGCTGTATGACCCTGCGGAAACGCGCTGTGCGGTCATCGGTAGATGATGCCGCGTAAACTCCTCGTGGGTGGCTATGTCAACAGAATCGTCCTATGAGTTAAAAAAAAAAGAGAGAGCCTGTAGGCGATATGGGTTCAGATAACTGCGGAAACTACAGTAGAAAGAACGTACGCATTGCAGATGGGACATCTTCAACGTGTTCGTCACGTGAGACATTGCCAAGCTGCAAGTCTTGAAGCTCGCTTAACATCGGCGGTGTTGTATGAGTTGTTGCATGGTGCGAAGGACGTGGATATTGTGGAGGAGAGGACGGAGGCCAAGTTGGGAGCAGAAGTGAACCCTGACGTGGGCACGTAAGGGTCCACTTTGGGCCTAAACTCTAATCCCATTTTGGAATTTAAAGAATTCCCCGGGACACCGCCTTCCACTTCCACCATGATGGCTCACTTTGCTTTGCCATCCACCACAACTCCAACATGCACGATCAGCCGACGAACGGCCACACGTCAAAGGCTATGACCTCGACACACCGCCCTCAAAATCAATCAGGAGATTGCGCTCCATCGACAAGCGTTTCAAAACCGAACCGGGCCCTCGCCGTGCCACCAACCACCAGAAACGCAGTGCCGCGACCCACCTCTCTTGTATGCACCCGCTCCGCAACTCGGAAAAAGACGGATGTGCAACGCAAACGTGCCATGTGTTACCATGAAGCGAGAAGCACCACACCCGCCTGGCGCGACGCGAACTCGCGTATCAGACACCACACCGCCCATCCTCGGCGACGAAACCAGCGTCAACGACGCGTACTTCGAGCCCACGTTCAGTCCTATGAGCAGGCGCCCTCTCGAGAATCTGATGGACGCGCCGCGCGCCACAACGGAACCACAAGGATCGGCGGCTACCCCGTCAACCCGCATGTCCGTGTATTTACAAGTCTAGTATATACTTAGTGGATGTGTTAATTTCTCGTTGTAATGTTGTGAATTTACGGGGTGATTAAAAAAAACCTCGCGGAAAAAAAAGATATCACGCAAAACATTAAATGTACAAATGGACCGTCATAAAGATCAAGTGCGCTGTACCCGCCGCAAACATAATACCGACCTATTTCAAGAGGATAAAATGGAGATTTGACTAATGAGTTGGAAGTGAACGACTTACAAACCACTTCATGCTCCTGGGGTCGACATGGTAGGTCCTGTGCCGGCGTAAGAAATTCTGTGACACTTTCAGGAAGAAGTTTACCTATAATAATCACTGCATTTAAGGCCTTCCTAGATTGACTTCGGCTAGCTCCATATCTCTTCACAAGCCGAAGTCATATCGTACTACCCATGGGTTTGTGGCTATACGGAGTAAACTGATGTCGTTCTATACCTTGTTATGTACATTACACGCGTCTACCTGAGATTGGGATAGACGACATATCGCGCGCATCGGGGCTACCGCTGGCTACATCGATGTACGGCACCTACACAACTCTGGCTAGCTCCGGAAATCTTCACAACGTCGAGTCATAACGTACTAGCCACGGCATGGCTAGGTCCCCTAACGGACCTACACGCAGTCATCTTATGGCCACTAACCCGAGCTAACCCTATTTTGTTTATGAAGGCCTTAAACGCAGTGAATGGAATCTGCAGGTGACATTTAGATATGAAAGCAACCGAAACAGCGTAATACGCACGTCTGCATTACTGTCAAACCATACAATGTAGAAAAATGACAATGAGCAGGGCATCCGCCGGATAATGGCACACGACACATACACGGCACTTGCGAGAAGCCCTACGAAGGCGGCGCCGAACGTGTCGGTTACAGTCATACTGGAATTGAATCAAACTATTGAGAAGACCTTTGGCTGGGGTGTGGAAAATTAGTGCTTTCAAGCTGCGAATTTATATTTCGCCGGTTATAGGTAAGGTGCCAGTGGTTGTTAAATCCTCGCCGCTTAGCCATCGTCATCGGCGAAACGGTCATCATTGGCGATGCAGGTTGGCGAGATTATCACCAAAAAATGGACCTTATTTGACACTGTGTAACTAGCCTGAACTTGAAAGACCGTGACCTTGCGATTTGTTGGACTTTGAACCGATGACTTCGATTCGCTTGGCCCGCCATGTCTTTAGCCCTCTTATCTGAAGATCAGACCTACCTTTAAATAAAGCAACCGCATACTACCAGATATGAGCGTGGCGGAATTGGTCCCGTGCGTCGATTTCGGGGGGTGTCCACAGCTGATCGAGTGTACTGCTCAATGTCATCTTCAAGTTCTGTCAAACGTTTACTCTCTGAGAGTCAGATCGCTTCGATCGATCATGATCTACTGTACAGCACACGGATATGGACCACTCGTAAAGTGGTCCCTTGTTCAGGCCGTTCAGTCTTTGCCATTCATCCCCAAGTTCAAGTCAGATCAATACGCCCTATCTTACTTTTCATTCCCCTTCATTTTATCCTTTTCTCATAGCCAAACCATACCTTCCAATACAACAAGGATAAACTTGGCGGCTATTATCCACACTGTACGGAAGATCTGGAGAACTGATCACCCTCCCACTATCCGCCTCACTGTATGTGGTATTGGATAGTTGGGAGTAGATATTTCTTTCGATTTCCTCCGTTCTTCTGCGGACTCAGCTGCATAAGCCACCTTGCTTGGCGATTAATGTGATCTTGTCCCCTCGACTGTCGATGCTAATGTCATGAATTTCAGGTTTAATACCGAATTGGCACTCGCTCTTGTGTGTAACAGATCTTTGGACTATACAATCAACTGAGATCCGGACACAGATCAGACCGCCGGGCACGTAATGAGGGTCCATCAGTCGTCTCCGATGTCTATCGATATTTATGGGCTGGTCGGTAGATGGGAGAACAGTTCCGTGGCAAAGTCGGCGGTCGACCATTGTTCCAGTGCGCCTGACATAGTCTCGTCTATCTCAAATTCTGTTTTAGTCTCTAACCATCGTATTAAATGTGAACCAGATAATTAAATCACCCATCATGTACGGAGGACGCGAAGTTGGCAAGTCGGCCTCTCATTGTTTATCAGTCTTTCTGAACTGAAAATCAGTCAAAGGCCCTCCCCGACAAAGTTAAATCCACTCCTCTGTTCATTCGGTTTGTTATCTGACGCTCGCAGTATTATTGCCGCCACTCGATCGCTCTTCCCGCTCAAACGAATATTCCTTGCTTTCCATTAATTCTACGCACTGTGCATAGAGTTAATCGATGGTTCTGCACCTATTTGGTATTCCTCAATTGACGGGCTTCAATGCCACAAGTCTACGGATGCTCCCCGGGGGTCATCTCACTCCGTTCGATGGTGGGTGACAGGTGGTTTGGCGATGTCTTGGGTTTATTAGTTGTCGGTCTGATGGTACGATTCAGTGGGATTTGGGGTATTTCTCGTTCTTCGATATCGAAATTTGATCTAATTTCTGATACAGACGTATCAATGTGGCTGTTCCAGCCAGAAACCCCATAAAAATGCCCAAACCGCAATCTTTCTTCCGCCAAATCCTTGTCACGGATTACAATCTGAATACTCACCTGTACGCACCAATAAATGTTTATTTCATATCAATGCTTATCATGGTCCTAGTTCTTCTCGTGTCCAGTACAACGTCGTAAATCGTGACTTTTCCCAGTCGCATTCCACATTTCCTACTTCGTACACCTATACACTCATACTTGATGTCCTCTTTACTTTCGCCAACAACGTGAACTTATACAGTGAAACTTTTTGAGGGATAAATTTTCGAGAAGATCGATACGTGCAGTCACAATGAAAACCAATTGATTATTTTGTCTGATCACTGCGTTATGACGTCCGTTGTACATCCCCTGGCACGAAGTCGGGCATACGCATACCGTACTGTAACCAATCCAAACCGCACGTTACACCAAATTGATTACCAAAGTGTGAGGTTATATGCTTGCCTCATGCCACGTCCTCCCCTGACACTCTACCCTGAGAAACCGCAACATTTATATCTGGTGGCGATCCAGATCTCATGTTGAGCATTAGGTGAATGTTTCGAATATATCGGATATCGTCAACTTCGGATAAGTCTTCATCACTGGGAGGCATTCCTGCAAAGCCCATATACCCAAGGTACAAGTTGAGTTCCGCCCATGATCTGTGGTTCAAATCAAGCCCTGCTCGTGTGGGTTTGTCCGATTGTGCGAATCTTACGGGTTTGATTGATAATATATCTTAACTGTGGCCTTGTATCGTAAATCACAGTGGTGGCTGTGAAGGATTATTCTCAACTTCATAAGGATGGAGCAAGCTGTTTTCCATACCACTCTACTTCCTGACCGTTAATTTGTGGAATTTCGCGGCGACATCGGGGACAGCTGCGTCTTGATTGCTCATGACAGAGCAGGACACTCATTAAGAGCTCAGTTCCAGGTCGTACAATCTCTCTCCAGTGCCGCAGGTCCTCTTTAGCTCCGCACCTGCCTGTGCCGCAAGTTATTTCATAATGGCCCATTTTGACATATTTTTGGCCAGCCCGATCAGTAAACATCAAGTTGAGGATGTTAGAAAAGTGCTGATTTATAAGTTAAAATTAATATTGCATAGTAGGAAGGACGCACTGAAGGAGTGCTGCAGAGTTCCATAGGTAGCATCATCGACCTCCCCAAAGCATCGACAAAACGCACGCCGTTGTCTAGAGAACTATCGACAGATCGTAACATTTGCGGTTGCTGAATATGTAATTTGTTGATCGAGACTTTCAAGAATGCGATATCGTGCTTGATATGTCCAAGATCTTCGCTAAAATCGTAAAATAAATGCCAAGGAGATTTCGCGATAATTTGAGCGCGACGCACCGTGTCGACATTAACAGAAGTGTATCGAGTGCCCCGCGATGATTTGCGAGATTTATTCTGAGACACACGACCTCGTCAGGCTTCAACGTGCACCATGCGATTTTCCTCCACCATTTTCCTGACCCTCCTGTTCGTAACGCCTCGTGATAGCCTTTCATGTTGGTTTCCAAGACTTCTTCATCACCGAATGGCACATTTCAACTTGAAATTCAATCGCATTGGTAACATCTCGGCTCTGACCACTGGCGACATGGCTGGCACATTTGTTCCGGACGAGATTGAGAGTCGTAGATAACGAGTCCAACTCGACGATCAGGTCTTGATATTGGGATGCAGAGCCAGTGCTGTTGTTCAGAGCTTGGGTGACGGTAATCACCAGACTGGTGAGTGCAAGGATGTCGCCAAACGAGCCGAATGTGAGGGCTAAGGCCATTTGGGGTGAAGATAGTCTGTGGACATGCGGAGGAAGTCCAGAACCGCGCTTTCCGCCACGAGGCAACTGAGGCTGTCCATGTAGGTCCATGTTTTGCGGAGTTTTTTCAACGAGGCGACTTTGCACAGCATACAACCTCAGCTTTCCCCATACGACATTTCTCAAGGAATCAAGATCCTTTTGGGATGTAACGGTATACATGGGATTCCGTTTCTCGACCCCATCACAGCCATTTTATCACCCCGGTCGCCGACCAATTTCAGAGTCCTTCCTTCACAACTGCTGAATCCTCAATGCTATTCCTCATCCTGCTTTACAGAGAACTTTTGAAGTATGTCTTTCCCGACAGACATCCCCGATTCCTTCTCCCGACGGCACAATGCCAACCTCCCATTCTCACACACAAGACTGAAAAGCGTTCCAATATCCTCCCTCACTGCCTTCAGAATATGCACCAGCACATCTCTAAGTTTCCCAATCCGTTGTTCAACCTCCCGCATATATGGCTCCATTTCCTCACCGTCAATCGGTATTTTCTCCACGTCCATAAATACACCTTTCCTATGCTTCGCAAGGTACAGATGCGGCGTTTGCGAGAGGTAGAGTTGGGGATAGACTTCGGACCAGTTGAGAAGTTTGTGAGAGGCTCTGGTCATTAGTTCGATTAAGGAGGACTGTGGGACGAGCCTTGGTGATGTGGTGCGATATATTTGAATGCCGGAGATTGATTGAGGCCCTCCGTTGGCGAAATGAGTAGGTGAGGTTTTCGTTTCCATGCTGAGAGCTGCGAAAGGCGACGCGAGACAGTCTTCTCTGACGGAAGTTACAGCGCAAGCATCCACCTCGAATCGTTGGAGGACTTTCAGATCAGCGATGTTCTAGCAAATCAGACCGCACAAATTGTCACCACTCGTATCTGAAAGGGAACAAGTGCATAAGGCTCACCATCGAAATAATCCTATGGTGCCCAGTGGCGTTTTCACATCCCGGAGCGGGTGTAGTCGCCGCCTTCTCGTATTCGTGTCCAAATCCTCTGAATTCTCTGATCACCTCGCTGTTCTTCTCGAGCCTCCTTGTCAATATACAAGTCTTCCCCGAAGACTCGATGTCGATTCGGAATCCTTCTGGATCAACTGTACCAGCTATCCAACGCAGAAGCTGGCGAAGGTTGTTACGGTCCGTCACAACGTCGAGGGAAGCGTAATCATATTCGCCTAATTCGTCGACTGCCGCGAAGAGTGGTGCGAGTGGTGATGCGTTCGGACCCATCCGGTACGAATTTTGGTTTATAATGTAAAATCCAGAGTCTGCAGGAACCCGTCTAATCCTTTCATCCGTCCATATATTCGGAGAACCTGAATTGTAGACACCAGGATGCAAATATTAAGTGGATGGCGTGAATGGGCATGTCAAACAAACCTGGCACCGCAATAGTCGGAATTGGCGCTTCGATCCAGGAGTAGGAGGCAACAGGCCGTACATTGGTGATCTTGACACCACTAGACGAACTTGTGGGTGAGAATTGTATGACTTCCGCGCCAAGATCCGCCTTTGCGAATGGTGGGATATGGGGCATTTGAAATAGGTGAGCGTAAATCCCCGGGGAGGGTGAGGGATAGGAATCGCACACCTTTAAAGATTCCAAACACGCATGTGCTGCGGAAGCCTATTGGTTATCAGTGGGCGGCAATCGTTGGAGCAGATGAGTCCAAGATTGGGAATCGCATTGTTGATTCCGCATATGGCGACTTTTTCCAACCTTCATCATTGAACTTTCCCTTAGGCATTCATTCCCATGATATCGTTGTAAGTAACATTTCCGGTTCTTTCGAATAGAGCGGATCCCGCTCTGTAAACTGGTGGCTATCCCACCCGCCATTGCGAAGGCTTCCAAGAGCTTATGACCTCTCTCTGTGTTGCGTTTGTATACAATTCCTGAACTCGATTTTATCATATCAGCGAGCTCGTCTCTGACGTTATCAATTCAAATCTTACACTGATACTGATACAACCAAGGATTGTTTTGTCTGCTCTTGTCATCGTTTCACTTCAAAACATCCGGCGAATTACCTAAAATATTTTATGATTAAATTTCAGCAGGTTACTACATTATTCGACGAAGCTGAATTTCGAAGGGGAAGGACGGCAATGCTTGTTAATTGCGTATGTGACTAGAGCTAAATGCATGCGTTTTCAGAGTGCTAAACGATGCCTAGCTCATCTCTGTGCCCTAGCTCGAGAGGGGTCTCCATGGTGGTTTTGGGAGACAAGGAAGGCGATGAATGTCATGACGGTAGCTGAGAATGCTCCATGTGAATAACTATACACATTGTGACTGAAAAGTTTGGTATGAATCTTCGACACGATTGTTAACCGTCGACCGGGCTAACATCGCAGAGTTTCAGGGGCTGTAGTAACTATCTGTAAGTTCTTTCAGCAAGGTCCACCTACCGTCTTGCGATGAGCCACCGTGCAAAAAAGGATGCATGTAGAACGTGAATAGGAGAGGCCATTCGGGATGCGTGGAGCAAATCGTGGATCCACAAAAGTGTTGCATGTGGGTCGGTATCAGAACGCCGGCCATTTAAGGCTGTACAAAGCACCACGCCGTGGAAAATAAGCAGGGACGACGGGGATCGCGAGGAGGGCCAGTCCAGTTCAAAAGGTCATACAGTCTGTAGTGGAGAACTTTGGCACCATTCCCCTGGAGCTCGCCCGACATCGAACGAGACACATCTGACCCATTAGAGGCATGTAAGATAACTGACAGTTAACTGAGCCCGATATAGTCGACAAAAGGTACCTACTTTTTGCCGTGAATTATCAGGGCATTGCGCAGTCGACTGTGTACCAACCGAATGCATTGTTGGGGATCCAGATGCTCAATTTCCGGCACAGGCAGTTTTCCGCAGATCGCCCTGCATGATATAGCTGCAATTGTCCTGCTGAGGAGCTGAAATGGGGCAATGTCGGAATTCTAGCTCCCAATCTGCTATCGCACTCCCGGCCCAATGAGAAAGCCTGGGGCTCAATAATCATGCCAAAAAGCTTCACGGCAATATTATTGGTCAGTTCTGGTGGTTTATGGGCATCAAGCCCAAGCAAGATC